>JASDQU010500706.1:58623-72908 GCA_032191745.1 Picea mariana | reverse complement strand
TGGAAGAAGTGAAGATATTGTAAGACCAAAGAAAATAAATTTGATGGACAACGAAGTGGAGTCCTGGCCAAACCTTTCCCATTGAAGCATAAGGCAACACAATGGAACTAGAAGTCTTTAGGTAATCATGACGAGAGGTGTAATTCTCAGCCAATGCTAGCGCTGAAACCCATCTGAATGAAGTAATACATGTATAAGCTTTCACATGGATTAGTTGTTTCAGGAGGTTGCAAACTTCTAGTTGGTTGGAATGCATGAATATCCTTGAAGTTGTTGGAAACACTCAATATATGATTTCTTTATCAATCCACTTTCTTTCCTAATTGCATATTGTTGATCGTCATTCATCTAAGGTTTAATTTCTTAGTTACAACAAGGTTTTGGGCCGAGTTCACCTCCTAATCCAACACTTCTCTTCTCATTATTTCATCATCCTGTTTTCCCTTCAAAGCGATTCAATTCTTAAATTCTATTTGTCTTGTGATATCTGATTATATTTAATGACATATAGTCCTCTCACCTTCGTCTGTCTTTTATAGGTATCCCCTTGCACTAGAGAAGGTACAAATCAATCTTCATCTCTTGCTTAGCTTATGAGCTGAATGAAGGGTCTTTGTTTGAACATGAATCATGACTATCTGTGAATTTTGTGACAACATTTGAACCATGACTTAACATAGTGGTTAATCAATGACCATCCTTGCATACTGAATGGTGAGAAGATCCTATGTATTGGAGGAACCATCCACACACTAAGTATATGCTTGCGTGAAGGATAAAGTGTCAAAGTCTAAAGGATGAAAACCAAAAAGGGATAACCTATGTAGCTAGGTGCGACAATTATTCAAATAAATATCAATAGCTGGAAGTCATCACCTATTAGGCTAAAAGCCATTGCTTTCCCCATCCACTGAATTCTAAACATGCACTAACTAAATCGAGAAGGAATGTGAAGGAAAGTTTGACCCGATTAGGGGACATGCAAATATCTTCGCCAGGGCTATGTACACTCGCCGGCAACGGAGCAAGGTCTATGACGTTATGGTGACTCCATCGGGGCTATGGACGCTTGCGGGTAGTGGGGCAACACCTGAGAGATATCTATATATGCACCTAGTATAAAATATTTATTTATCCCAAAATATATATTAGCCCCACGACGAAAATACCAACTCGGATTATCGACGCAGTTTAAGAAAATAAATCTCATCATAACTCGTCCTCTATTTACAGTAGACGAGCTCCACTAGTCGGCATGCAAGCATCGCTAGTGAGCCCACCACGATGGAATATTTCATGTAACTGTTGCGCATTATTTAGAGAATTTTTTGAACTTGAAATTAAATTTCATGACCCTCTACATTGTGTGCTTATCAGTTAAGAAAGACTAGCAAAGATTCTGGCTTCGCCCAATGTATCGCCATTTGTTGTGCTCGCACAACAATCTACCAATTTTCTTGTTTTAGCATATTTCTAAGATAAGAAATTGGGCTGCCCTCCAATTCTTTCTACTAGGACCCTCGTACTTTGTTTCTTGTGCAAACGACTAATATCGAGTTTTCCTCACACTCTCCCTACTTTACCATTTCCAGTTTCTCCACAGATCATTTCGACCCATTGATCCACACTTCAGTGAGTCCCCTCTTCCTACACCTATACATAGCATACCAGTGAGCGCATCCTTTCTTCCACCTCCTCATTGGTGCACCAATAATCTCTTTGCAAATACATAGACCACCATCCTTTGAACTTGACTGACGCATCGACGCGCTTCTGCTAAACCTCACTACACACGTTATTATCATCAACGAAGTGGGTGTGATCACATTAACACATCAGTAATGTCCATGCGATTATCTTCGCTGCACACTTTCCTTTTACCAGTTAGCTTCCTCCCACTTTCATTGATGCACTGCATATAGACAATGCCCCTCCCTCTCGCTTCGTTACACCGCATATTGACGAGGTTCATCTTTCCCTCGTCGATGCACTACTCGTTGATGACTTTCCCTCTCCCGTCACCGAGGTGACATCAAAAGGATATCAGCCCCTCGTCGTCATCGAGTGCATCGATTATGATCTTCTTGCTTTAGCCAATGTTGACCCAGTGAGAAAGGCCCACCTTTTCCTTCATCCTATCTTATCCTCCTCCAGCTCGGTCCTTCTTGTTGCGCCTGTCAGTCAGTCTCCTAACATTTCCAATGACTGAGCTCTCCATGGATAAATGGATAACTCGTAAGTGATACCTACTGCACTTGATCCATTTCATGATCAGAGTCATAATCAAACCTGTTTGTGTCGCCAACAACTTTAATTGCACATGCCATGCTAGCCTATTTAGTTTGCGCTTCTTGATTTTATGACTAAATTTAGATTGTAAAGGCACCGTCTAGCATCAGATGGGTTAACCACAACATCTGTTGGTCTTGCAATGACTCTGAGACATACTTCGAAAGAAACTCGATCCTCCCAACTCCTAGATAGTACTAAGCGCTCTAAACATTAGATGGCTATTTTGGTGAATTTATAATTTCATGCTACTGATGCATCACTACAAAGTAAATGGATGAACTAAGACCCTATACATCACAAATGACACAAGAACTTGCAGAATCAATTTTGGATGAAGCAGCAATGAAAGAGGGACCCTAACTTCCATTAAAAAATGCTTTTAAGCGCATTTTTTTTAGCATTTGTCAAAGTGAATTTTTCATTGTCGGAAAATACTAGTTGTATGATTTTTTCCATTATGATTCCAACGCAACTCACATAATCGAAATTTGAGGCCCAAAAGTGCAAAAACGATCGCCAAGGATTTATAGCCTAGCCAACTCTGCCAGCCATAACACCAATGAAATGTTCGAATGCCATGTTAAATTATTTCGCTACAAGCGTCTCCCCGTGCTCTTCGTGTCGCAAAAAATGGTACCTAAAATGGATGTCGTATGAGTAAGTTATGTGCCGAGCAACATCAAAACCTCTTTCAACAAAGTGACTGGTTATTATTCTCCATTTCATGCCCATGCACAAACAAATTGCATTGAACTAAAATTTTCAATTCAAGTTCATTTAATTAAAATTGATTTAAATTTAAGTTTGAAATAAGCTTAATGCATTTCAATTACATGGTTTAGATTAAAAGATGATTTAACATATTTGCAAATGCCAAACCAACAGGTCAAGGCAATAAAGAAGGAATACATTGGCTTAGGCGTCTGTGAGGAATTATTTAATATACTATAAATGAGGTGGACTTGGGAGGAACATGACCCACATGTTCCCTTCCCTTCCATGGTACAACACATTAAAACAAGTGCGTCGATCCTCTCCGGAGGAGTTTACATTTGCTCCCATTCACACTCAACGACAATGAGACTAACTCCTTCGATAGTTGTAAAATACATAAGGATTAATAAATTCCTAGTTATATGATTTAATAAATTCCTAACAGATTGTCTTCATTTTTCAGGATTAATATCAAACACCTTATTAACATCCCCGAGAGAACATAACACCTCAACTGCGAGCAGAGGAACCACGAATCGTACTCAGGGAAGTTTATGTGATATTTCAATTAATTGATGCCTCAGTTATATGCATTTGAATGATTAATCATAATGGTTTATTCGAAGATCACTCATTGTCAAATGTCAAATGGTGCCAGGTACCAATGCTGAGGAGAGGTCGTACTCAACATCCTCGTGATGCAATCTACAACCAAGGATGACAAAGAAGCAATAGAAAAAATGTAGCAACAACAAGGAGCAACAAAGTAAATCAAGCTAAAACGACCGAGGAAGCAATCCACACACTATAACGATTGATTCCCCAATGTCCGAACCAGTCGTTACGAGGGATGAGGTGCAATACAACGAAAACCCACTATGGCCCACCGACGGTAGAGGACAAATTCGAAATGTAACTGTTGTCTTTTCCCTCATCATCACAAAGAGAATAAGGACAAACATTGGTAGGCGAAAGGTCAAGGGGAACATGAACCTAATTAAATAATAGAATTGTACCCAAAGAAAGGGCTTTTTGGCTCTTCAAACATTGTATATTTTTGAACTATTTTGGGAATACAATGTTAACTAAAATTGAGAAGCCATTCCTTGATGTTTTCATGTAATATTATTGAAACTATTAATACAGAGAAGCTCTCAGGGTCAACTTTGGATAGGGAGAAGAAATTGCATGTGTTGCTGTTTTGTTGTGAACTATTTCAAGTGAAATGTATGCTGTTCACATGGGATGTAAGGACATGTTTGTTTATAGCCTATTCAGATGCAATTTAAGTTACTCTTACAATTTTTTTACTCTTTCTTATATTACATGTCTTGAGCGAATGAGTTGTGAATGTATGCAGAAAACATGACTTAGAATTTTCTGGTCATAGAGTTGTATGCATGTGTTTCTCACTGTGCACCTTCATGATAGATATTTGATTGGGGGTTTATGCTTAGTTTAGTTTCATTACAACTCATTCTGTTATGATAATTTGCTCGTAGCTAGTATATGATATATTAGAAATAGATTAGACATGGATTTACATAGTCTTCATTTACATCTTCCGTTTGCATAACCATGCATCATTCATTCTCATCGGTGGACCGGGCCGCAATCGGTGAAACCAAACCAACAATGGTTGCCGGGCCAGAATCTGGGTGGGCCCCTATTCCAAACGATGAGAGGTCTAATCGAGACTTCTTACCGGGGATAACTCCTTATTGTTGTTGGGCGAATTCTGCACCATCAACAACTTGATTATGCATCCTTATATTGCTGCATCATTTGTTATTTTAGGTCTATTTTTAAGTACTTCAGTGGATATATTAAGGACAATTGCAAACGAATAATTCTAATTTTGGTTTTGTTCTTCTAGGTCCATGTTTGATAAGTTTTCCAAGCATAGTTACTAGCTATATCAAACATAATTTTATATGATCACTTTGTTTAGGGCATTGAAAATTAGAAGTTTGAAGGAACATCAAGGAAATAATATGACATGTTCTTTTTTCAAACAATTAGTGAATGTGTAGTTGTTGTTCTTGACATTAACACAAAGGTAAAGCGACCACCATTGGCACTATTGAAGGAGCAAGAAAATCCCATTTGGCAAGTCCACTTGTCCAACATAGTCCAACGTTAATGCCACATTTTCAACGAATCTGAAATGTTTTAGAACCATGTTAATTGAAGAAATAAAGTGCAAAAAATGTTAGTCTAGAATCAAAATTTATTTCAGCAACAAAGTAACAATCGTATAAAAGAAATGGGTTTTCAGAGCTCCTAAAAGAAATAATTGCTCGTTTTACACCAATTTTGTGACTTTTGATAGCAATCAATAATTTTTATTTTTAATGTAGTTGTTATACAAATCCCAAGCATGAACTATACTTAGCTGTCAATATGTGACATGCTTATTTTTTTTAATCCTTGCATTGCTATTTTTTGTAGATGGAAAATTTGAATACAATGCCATATCTAAGTTCATGTTTGCAAACAAGCTCCCATGAGTAACAACCTTCACCAAGAAAAGTTCTCATATGATATTTGATAGTTCTATAGAGAAACAAGTATGGTTAAGCCCGTGTTGACATTTTTATTTTCCAAGCTTTTTATTGAGTTTTGAATCTCTCACTATTTTACATAGATATGAGAATGTTATTTATCATTTCTTGATACCCTTACCCCACCCTACCATATACCACCCACTGGGGAAACCCTTATAAGAGTGTCACCTAACATCTTGCAAATTGGGTCCAACTTGACGAGAAAGGCTTTAGAATCACTCATCATTGTCCATGCCTAGTTTCAATTGGATGGAAGAGGACCCTAACGAGCAGGTAAATGTGGTTCCATAGGGAGTCTCCTTCAAATAATGGGTTTTTGAATAAGTGCAGTATGCAACTTGCACTAATTTAATTATTTTTTGTAGATCATGCTTTTTATACTGTAAAAGATTATGACAACATTATTCCATCATTTCAAGAAGTTGCAAAGTCATTTAAGGGAAAGGTATCATTAAAATCTTTAGTTGTTTCTTCCATAGTTCATTTGATTAGAGATAGAGAAGTTGATCTCATGTATGAAAATGACACTTTTATTGTGACACTTGTTCTTAGAGTTTCTTGATCTATTGCAATTATTAAATGGAGGACGTCTTTGACACTATTACCATGTGAAACTTACACTTCATTAGGGGTTGAATTGTGTTGTTTAATCTCAGTTTCTCACAAGGTGAAAATCAATCTGTAATTGTTTCTCTTTATGTGTACCTTGCTAGATCCTTTTTGTGCATGTTGATTTTGACAATGTTGAGGTTGGGAAACCAATTATGGACTACTATGGAATAAGTGGAGAAGAACCAAAGCTGAACTATGTTCACTTTTTTTTTTTTAGTATTTGAGTTCATCTATGTTGAAGAACTTTAGGTGATTCATATCCATCCTTCATTTTATAAATTATATTAGTTTATGTGGAGTATTATGGCCATTTTGTCTTTTGAGAAATGAAGATTTTAATATCTAATTGTGTTATAAGTAATTGCATATATTTTTATCTAGACAACTTGCCAAATATTTGTTTGAAACCAAAAATGTAGATAACATCAAGGTAAGTCTCATTTTCGGAGATCTCCTATTTAATTATTTAGGGAAGTTTGTCAAATTAACATCTTGTGTATACAACTTTTGTAATAGTTATTTAAAAAAAATCCGGCTTGCATATCATTTAACCTTGTATGGCTTGCAAGAAAATTGACTTCTAAAAATAACAATATCATATCAAATCCTAGCTAGTTATTAAGAGTCTTGTAAATCAAGAGTTACATTTGCATTCTTAATATCTAACATCATGTATTCAAATGGTAGGGGTATGAATGATTTTTATTGACACATAATACTTTATAGTATAATCTCATTCCTAGAAGGCATGGGAGATTGTGTAGGAGAGTATCTTTGTTGCTTTGCATATTTTCTAATGAATTTTGTTTTCTTATGTGACTAGGATAGCAAGGAAGTTGGGTTTGGCAATGATTTCATTGATCAAATTGGTATTGGGTTTTATTCTTCTTTTTTGGTCTTGTAGATATCATACTACCATTTTGATTGTGACGATGTTTGCATTAGACTTCAATTAGACCTCATGTAACTTCTACCATTAGAGATTTGTACATACGAGCAAGTAGTGGGTTAATATATATGTGTTGGTACTAAGTAGTGGGATAATGTATGTGTTGGTACTTGCACATTTTTAATAATGCTTCCATTAACAATAATCACGTAATAGATGTGTCTCAACAAAGAGCTTAAATTTTGATAAGCAATATGCGTGGGAAGGAAAATCAAGCAAAATTGATATGTCATAGTGGATGAGACAAATCTTGATAATTTGATTCCAAAAGGAACTAGCATTACTCTAAATTTAAAGTTGAAAGAAGAATTGTTTCAATTTCTACGAGCATGGATTTACTTTCACTAAAGCTCCCAGATGTCACATATTAAATGTGTGTGAATGTTGTTCTTTCAAACTAAGGACAGGCTTGAGCACTCCAATCCAGAAAGGATTACAAATCTTGTTAAAAACTATTTTCAATTTGTATCGTTTCCCATTTATCTATGGCAAGAGAAGTCCTAGACTATAGATTTGATCCATGACCTTTTTGAATTATTGTAGCCATTAAGTGTTTGTGAGTTTCCAACAACAATGATCATGAAAACAATTCAGTAGATGATGTTATCATGTACATTATAGGTTGAGGATGACTTGAAGCAAAAGAAGGTGTGGCTTGGGATCCTCAAATTTAACAATAGTTGATGCTTTCTACTTCCAAGATGAGAAGAAAAAATGAATATAGATACTTAGAATTACTGGGATTAGGAATTAGCCAATGAAATTCGAGTTATTTGGGTAAGAGTAGCTAAATAGTGTGTGTTTGTGGTCACCATTATATGTTTGTTTTTGCAGTGATTTACAAATAAGTGTTTGGAATTTAATCAAGTATAGATAAAAGGATTACACTATAAGTGTGCTCGATGTAACCTTATGTCTTCATAATTTGAAAATGGATTTATGATTTTATCAAACAATGCCATTTTTTGACCTTGGTTATTTTTACTACGTATTATACCAAAGGTAGCTCAACATCTCTATTTATTAACTGCTCGAGACTATATGATACTTTAGATCTCAATATGTATTAAGAATAATTTGTGTATATTTGTCTTTTTTTTTGGATAGTTATATTTACTATTATGTAAGAACCATTCCCTAATATACAGTCTATATAATTGATTTTAAAGTTTGAATTTTATTTCACTTTTGATTTTTAAAACATTGGCTCCTATCTATCTATTTTCACAGGTTTCTTGACAGTGAATTAAGTTTCAAAAGAAATTATTTCACATCTCTAATTAGCAAATAAGTTCTATAGTTGTGTCATGTTTGGTGCTATGTAGAAGACCATGGCCATAACAAAAGTTTTGCTCAAAAATTGTTCTAATCATGCAATAGGTAATGCTAACAATTTGCTTTATGGTTCACAACCTTAAGTAAGAACTTAATTATTTATCACGTACTCTTTTGCTTTATCATGGTATCGATTAACTGCTAATTTTTTATATGTTTTTTACATGACTATGTTTATCTATTTTATGGAGTATTTGTCTCTAGCATGGCTAGGATTGCTTCATATGACAAGGCTATTGCTTCAAAATTCCTCAATGATGAAGAAAATTTCCATTGCAGAGCTTTCATGTTTATGAATTAGTCATTTGCTTGACCATTAATTTCTACTTTACATTGCATACAAGGTCCCGATTCATGTTGACAAGTTAAACTATTGAACACAATCTCTTTCTGGTCAACACTTGTGTCACTAGGCACTGGACATTGCTTAGGAAAGAAAATGTTTGTTTGTCTTACATTTATATATAACTTTTGTATTTACATCTCTTCATGAGAAGAGATGGCACAAAAGTATGGTCCTATGATATTTTGGGACTGATATAGTAATGCCATAATCATTGTGAACATGCTAAACTTATATTTTGGTTGTCTAAACAATGGATTTATTCATAAAAACTACATAATGCTTCCAATCTTAATAGGCTTCCCATACAAAACTTGAATCCATTATTATATCTTGATGTTTGACAATAAGTTTCACAATATTCAATGTACGTTGGCACTTTTTATATTTATGTTCTCAGTCCATCTAATTTGGATATTTCAATACTAAAAATAGTGCGTGACCCTAAGGCTAAAGATCATCTACTTTTAAGCATGTATTATAGTGCCTTTGAAAAACAATTTAAGTTTTGATTATATATACCTTCTAGTTAATTTATTTCTATATACTTTTACCATATACAAATTCTTTATGTTTATAGTGCCTTATTTTTCAAATTATGCACTAAACATGTAGGGACTAAGTTCCTCACAACGCCTTTTTACATCTCTTTATTAGTAAAATATTTATGCTTTATCATTTTGGGATGTTAATCTATAATGACCATTTTTAATTCATCCAAACTTCTAAGGGATGTTGTCGTTTGTGTATTTTTCCACCATCCATTTACCATACTTTTAAAGTGAAAGATTATGATTGATAATTTATCATGCGATTATCATATTGTTGAAGATATAGTTCTATTCATTTAAGCTAGTGTTAAAAGTTAGTACACTTTCCTTTTCTGTCCAATTAAATAAAGGTTACACCTATATTTTTTAACATTTTATTTTTTCATGAATATAAATATTTTCTTTTTCCTTGATTACAAAAAGTAGAATTTTGGCCTTATTCTTAATGAATGTTCTAATTTTTTCCAAGAGAATTTAGTATTTGGGCAATGAGTTGGGATTGGAATTTTTTTGTTTTTACTAGTTGTGGTAATTGATTTTTTGTGGATTTATGACTGTTCTTCATTGCTAGATGTATAATTGCTTTCCCTTGCCAATGTGCTTATATGGGGAGAGGAAACTATTAACTCAACTCATGTACCATTGTTATGGATATTTCTCTTCACTTTACGATCACAACATTCATCTCTCTCTCTCACTCACACACACACTAAAAAAAATAAAAAATAAATCACACAACAATGCAACTTATTAGACTCTTGGTAATCATTCTTTATATTGAGAACATTAAGTGAGAGGATAAGTTTGTTGAACACTAAAATTCCCATGTGAATAAAACATGCATGGCCAATTCCATTTGACATTCATCAACATTACTTTGTCGACATAACATACATGGTCCTTACACATTAGTATATCAATCCATTAATTCATCACATTTATAATTGCTTGTTTTAGTAAGTGATAAGTAGAAAGTAAGGAAAGTGTATCCTACACTTATGCCACTTTCAATATCAGACATCTCATAGTACACATCTTTAGTAATTATGATTCAACATCAATACCATTTGGAAATGTCTCAAAAGTGATGATTCTTTATATATACATTATCTCATAGTACACATCTTTAGTAATTATAATTCAACATCAATACCATTTGGAAATGTCTCAAAAGTGATGATTCTTTATATATACATGAAAAATGTTGCTCCTATTGGGAAACAACATAGATGGTGTTGTTTCATATTGTGGATGAGTTTTCATCAATAATATATATTAGGTGATGACACCGTTGGGGAATAACCTAGATGACACCTTGCTATGGAGGTGAAGCTAGTGTTAGTTTATAATCACCAATTCTATGGATATAACTAAAGTTTAAGATGATGCATTTATAGAATTAATTCATTCTTATTGAGCACAATCAAGACAATCATATATGATCACATTTCAATACAAAATTATAACTATGAAGTTCCTCAATTAAATGTAAAGGGTTGTATTTTATGATGAAGAAGCCAAAATTACATTTTATTCACATCAATTTGTAAATCTTTTGCAAGACCCCAAAATCATGGGTTTGAGATCACTCCTTGTGACTCTTTGATTTTTCTTAAAACGAAAGGGAAAAATATGCTCAATAAATGAGGGAAGAAGACATATGGGGTTGATGATGAATGATTCCCATTTTACCTCTATATATATTAATTATTTTTCCATGCCAAAATTGACGTGAGATGACGATACCTTGCAACCTTGTTATAGGTTGGTTGATGTTAAAATTTCTCTTAAGCAGTTAAGTGTATTCAATATTCTTTAAATTTAGACCATTAAAACAATAATTGCATGCATAAGGATCATTGAAAGAAAGACATCCACAATATACACAAGATTTTATCCCCAAAAACCCTCGTGGGGGAGAAAACCCAACAAAGCTTCTTCAAAATAGATTCGTCAACAAGTACAATGTCTCTCTCAAGAGAGATCTCACCAAACATAAGATAATCAAAAGATAGACCAAAAACCCTAACTAGAATAGGGTAGTGTACCACTAGACCAAGATAGTCCTCCAAGGAATAACAAAAACCTTTGCTAGAACACCCTTCCTTTGTAGCTGCATCTCCTCCTCAGACTTGCACACTTTTCCTTGTGTGAGAGAGCTTGTTTTGTGTGTTCTTCAAGTGAGGCACCTAGCCTCTTATAAATACAAGTTGAGCCACCCAGAAATAGGTCAAGGCTGACTTGTACACTTTACCCTTTTCTAATTTACAATTGATTTTTGCCAAGGCACAATAGGGACGACTTTTACAAAGGCACAATAGGGTCGACTTTACAAATATAACATAATATTATTCTTTAGGATTTTGTCTAGGTCTAATACAATATTGATACAATAAGAATATCTTCCAAAGCTATTCAAACTTCAACACTCTCTCTTAGCAAGGAAGGTATTCTTCTGTCACAATCGTCACGACTGCTTTTGCACTTCTGTACACTTGACCATTGACTTGTTGACTTTCCACGGATCTATACTGAAGAAAATTTGTAACCACATCATGCATCCAGGGTCTCATCATCCATCCGAGCTTTATGTCATCACGAGGCTTTAAATCGCCAACTCACATAGAATTTGGCATCTAGTTCATGAAGAACTAGTAACTCATCAGTTCACACATAATCTTACATCTAGTTCATAAAGAACTAGTAACTCATCAACTCACACATAATCTGACATCTAGTTCATAAAGAAATAATAACTCTCCAACTCACACATAATCTGGCATCTAGTTCATAAAGAACTAGTAGCTCGTCAACTCACACATAAGTCAACATCTAGTTCATAAAGAACTAGTAACCTCTGGTTGGCACACCAAGCAACTGGTCCACAATGACCATGCGTCTAATAATAAGGATTAGGCGATATAGTGAGAACACACTACCCATCTAACCCAAGGCTAGATAACACTTCCAACCACACAGGTTGGATCACCAACTTGAAAAGCTGGGTAACTTGCCAGCCCCAAAGGCTTGACATCTACAGATCTTGTGCGAGATCATGCTAACTGGTGCCACAGTCAATAACATGCCCATGGATGAACACACTGCCACATGCTGATGATGTTGCCCTGGAATCACAAATTTAACTCATCACTCCCTCTTACTAGGGAAGTCCTTGTGGACCACACCAAGCTTGTCTCTGAAGTACACAAACTTCACTCTCGACAAAGGCTTTTGGTCAACACGTTTTCTATCTGCTCATCTGTAGCGACATACAAGAGCTTCACTGCTCCCTTCTGTACCATATCTCTGATATAATGGTACCTGATCTCGATATGCTTGGACTTGTCATGGAACATTGGGTTCTCTATCAACTTCACACAACTCTGGTTGTCACACAAGATACAAGTCGCCTCTAACTCGAGATCAAATAATCCCAGAAGCAACTTCCAAAGCCACACTGCTTCGCTGTTAGTTGAACATGCTGCTATGTACTTTGCCTCAGCCGTATTGAGCGCCACACTAGTCTACTTCCTGCTGAACCATGAGATCACAGCTAATCCCATACTGAAGCAACATCCAGATCTACTCTTCTAGTCCGCAACACTACCGACCCAATCTAAATTAGTAAAGCCTTGTAGGCTTATCTCACAATCTTAAGCATATCTGAGTCTATAGTCAATTGTACCCTTCAAGTACCTCATCACATGTTTTGCTGCAATCAAGTGAACACTACTTGGCTCCACCATATACTGAATTAATGTGTTCACCACAAAACATATATTTGGCCTCGTGTTCATTAAGTACATCAACAAACCAATCATCTATCTATACATGGTGGCATCCACTGTCTCTGAAGATGTATCACTCAATAACTTCAGATTTGTCACCATGGGTGTAGGCATGGCCTTACAATCCATCGTTCCAAATCTCTTCAGAATCTCTATAGCATATTTTCCTTGGTTAAGGAAAATCTCACTCGGTCTTTGCCATACCTCCATACCTAGGAAATAATGCATCATACCTAGGTCTTTCATCTTGAACTCCGTAGCAAGCTTCCTCTTACTTTTAATGATAAGCTTCTCGTCTCCTATTAAAAATAGGTCATCCACATATAACGGTAATATCACTAGTCCACCATCCACAACCTTGAAGTACAGGTTGGAATCTTCTTTACTCTTAGTAAGGCCCAAGCTCATAAGGAAACTATCAATTCTACCATACCATGCTTTGGGTGCTTTCTTCAATCCGTACAAGGATTTCTTCAATCTGCACACATGTGTTTAACTGTCATGTGTCTCGAAACCTCGTGGCTGCTCCTCATACGCTTCCTCTTCTATTACACCATTTAGAAAAGCTGTCTTCATGTCCATCTAGTGTACCTTCCACTTCATCACTACAACTATCACACGTATAACTCTAATCGAAGTGTATCTCGCTACRGGAGCAAATGTCTCATAATCTATTCCTTCTTTCTGGGAGAAACCACGTGCCACAAATCTTGCCTTGTACTTCTCGATACTTCCATCTGCTGAATGCTTCGTCTTGTAAATCCACTTGGAACTTACCATTATCTTCTCTTTTGGTCTCGAAAGCACATCCCAAACATCATTCTTTACAATGGACTGGTACTATTCAACCATGGCATCCTTCCATTCTTTCTTCTCTGCATCCTCTTCATAACTAGTAGGCTCAGCATCAATAATGTCACTTAACAATGCCACATAACTAGAGTATGGTCATGGTCTCTTGCTTTCTCTGAAGGATCCATTTGGAGCACCATACTTCTAGGCATCTTGAATAATTTCTCGAGTCCAAGTTGGTATTCTCTTCTTAGTATTCATCTCTCAGGATGAATATGTAGGTCTCTATGGTTCTTCCATATCATGATCTTCTAGTACAACATCATCACCTACATCTATATT
>JASDQU010500706.1:0-16146 GCA_032191745.1 Picea mariana | reverse complement strand
TAAAATTAAGTGTTGTAAGATCTTGAAAGTGTGTTTGAACAAGGATTAAATGATCACACTATCCATAATAACATGATCTAGAGTTTTAAAAAATTTACCCCTTAGTGCAAAAACTACACTGTCTCTTACTGAGAAAAACCCTGGTTCTAGAGACCATCGAATAAAACATTTTCTAGGCTATGGAATCATAAGGGAAGGGTGATAATTTGATGTCACGATCCCAATGCAATTGAATATTCATAAATTTGAGTGCAAATTGTTGTTTTATGGTGAGTTTCAACTTCCTTCTTGAAACCATTCAGGGAAACATGGTGAATTTGGTATGGGGGGAATAAAAACCAAATTGAGTAGGATAATTCAATGTCGTAAGATCCTGCAAGTGTTTTTTTTGGAAAGACCAATGTAAGAAAACTATCCAGAATACACTATCGATTTCAACACATCTATTCACATAGTGGAGAATCGTACCATGATGGTTGATTTAAAGATCTTGAGAATGTAGTAGCATCACCTCTTTTATGTTCCTGCCCGATTTGCATTTGGACAACACCAAATCTGACATCGGTACTTGTGAAGGATCAGTTATCCAACTCTTGCATCTAGATATCCTTCACAAATTTTGAGACATAGATCCACTGTGTATCTCTTTCATGGCTATAATATCTTTTTGACATGGATCCACCATGTATCTCTTTTGTGGACATGATCATTGCTTTCTATATATACATTCTACATGGATATGTAGTGTACTTGATTGGCATCCATCCTTGTAATAAGGCTTGATCACGAGTATGCATGCCTTAATAAATTAATATTCTGAGTTTTTTATGTCGTTGGTTGTTGTTCTTAGATTGGATTCTAGCTACCTTTACCCTGTCTACATGCTCTTTGAAGGCTTATAATGTATTTTTTCCATTAGTTTCTCTTATGACCTGACACATTAGGGGGAATTTTTTCTAGCGTCAATTTACACCATTGAATCATTAATGATCTTATTGGCCTGTTCCATATCCTACTTGTAGACACCTTTTCCCCATACCCCCTTGAGATATTCTAAAAAACCCTTTTTTAGAACTTGTACGTTCCCTGACAGTTATGAAACACACTTATTCGTGGGTTTACCAAAGGAAATTCATGTACATGATAGTAAATGCTAAAAAAATAATATATTTTAGGTAATTGCAAAGTTGAATTATGGGTTTGGTTAGTTAACTAACTCCATCTACCCATACTCAATTGTCTCTAACAGACTGAAAGAGGCTTAAATAGGGAATTCATTCAAGGATAAAGGTAATGATTGAGTGCATATCAAAGAAAACAAATAATTGGTTGATCCCTGCCATGTATGCAAGCTCATAAATCTCCCCCATTCTACTAGTTCTTGACCTGGAAACCATTGTTTCCAGTCCTCTTTGAACACCTCTATATATGAATAGGAGTATCCTTGAATCCTCCTTGAGTTTTTTGGTGAATCAAAGGTTGAGACCTATCTTATTGCAAAATCTTGGGTGGAGGGACCCAGGGTATTTTCAACAGGGCAGTGCCACAACAATACATGTATACAATGTAATATCGAGACTACCGACTATTAATAAGATTCTCATTCCTTCAACATGTTGTGTTCTTGATGTTTAATTTATAGTTGTTGAATATATGTTGTCTAGAGAACTAATTACAATGAATTTATTTTATAGTTGATCTAACTAACGAGTTAGTTATTAGTATAACTACTTTTCTTGGAGATTGTCTGCATAAGTTTTTGTAGGTTTCATGAGAAGCAATCAGGAAGGAGCAAGAATATTCCAAAATTCGAGAACTACGTTGAACGTAGGACTACTAATGAGTTCATATTCCTCTCTCTTACATAAGTTAGTTATTTCAGTTAAATCAGTTATAAAATCTTTGTTGCTTGTTGTTATCAGAATTCAATTATATTTTACAATTATCGATCTATATTAGTTATCCCACAACTATAGGGGACTTTCCCCACAAGAAAATTTCAACAATTTTGGCTATCTGTATGTCTAGTATCCCTACATGTTCTACATTTTTTATGAAGAACTCAGAAAGGTTGTCCACTTGGGTAGTTGGACCCCAGATATGAAATGCACCTAGGGAAAAACTTATGTCTCCTCTATTGAAGTTGAGTAGCTTCATAAGATATTCTCATTGTATAAATATTGTATTAGACCAAGACAAAACCCTAAAGAATAATATTATTTTATATTTTTAAATTTGGCCCTATTGTGCCTTTTTAAAAGTAGGCCCTATTGTGACTTTGTAAAAGTCAATTATAAATTAGAAAGGGTAAAGTATACAAGTCGTCCCTGACCTAATTAAAGGGTAGCTCAACTTGTATTTATAAGAGGCTAGGCACCTCAATTAAAGGACACACAAAGCAAGCTCTCTCACACAAGGAAAAATGTGCAAGTCCGAGGAGGAGACACAACTAGAAAGTAAGGGTGTTCCAGTGAAGGGTTTTGGTTATCTCTTGGAGGACTATCTTGGTATAGTGGTGCACTACCCTATTCTGGTTAGGGTTTCTGGTCTATCTTCTGATTATCTTCTGTTTGGTGAGATCTCTCTTGAGAGAGACATTGTACTTGTTGACGAATCCACATTGAAAAAGATTTGTTGGGTTTTGTCCCCCAAGAGGGTTTCCCAGGATAAATATTGTGTATACTGTGGATGTATTTCTTTCAGTGATCCTTATGCATGCAATTATTTTTCTATTTGTTAAAAGTTAAAGAACACTAAATACACTTAACTGCTAAAGTGAATTTTTAACATCTTATCAGAGCGGGCCTGAAAAAATCCATTTTCAAAGTACATAAGAACTCATCGGGGAAGTCAATATGATAAAAAGACTCTCCTAACCCTAGCACATCTTTCCTTGGGTTTAGATTTTCAGTTTGACAAATATTGCAAAAACTACAGTTTGTGTTGCAATTACAACAACTACCTTCAAATGCATAAAACCCTAGAAGGTGATTTATCCCACTTTCTAAAGGACATTGGTAAAGACAAAGCCATCAAGGAGATTTCATAAGGAGGGCACATCTTTCTCTCGGAGCATAATTCCAAAATTCTCATTTTGAAAAATTAGGGTTTCCTCATAAACCCTAGATCAAGACATCTTGGCAGCTGCATATTGAAGTTAGAGTGGCTCACCTTGGCATAACACACTATCTGGTAAGTTCAAAACCTTTATTTGAAAAGTTTTCATTTTTCTTATTGTATTATCGTTCAAGGTCAAGATGGCACTTGGTACCAAGATTTAGGGTGCTGATAAATTATGAGCATGGAAGTATAGAGTGATGCTCACTCTGGAAGAGAATGATGTAGAATATTTCATGAAATAAGAAGTTCTAAGACCAGACGAAGATGAGGCCAATGAAAAGTACAAAAAGAACTTGGTTAAGGAAAAGAGAATCATTGCCGATTCTATCAAGGATCATTTGATCCCTCATGTCTCATCATTGAAAACTCCCAAGAATTTATTTTATGCCCTATCCTGATTGTATGAAGGAAATAATATCAAACAAAATATGACCTTGAGGATACAACTCAAGAATGTGAAGATGCAAAGTTCAGAAACCATTCAATCCTACTTCAAAAGGGTGTCTCAAATAAAAGAAAAACTTGAAGCCATTAGAGACATAATTGAAGAAGCTGAATTGGTAATGACTACATTGAATGGTCTCCCCAGATCTTCAGAATCATTCATTCAGGGAATATGTTCAAGAAGAAAGATAAAAAGTTTTAGCAGACTATGGGAGGATTGCACGCAGGAAGAATCTAGATTAGAAGCAACAAAAGAGAAACTAGGCGATGAGGAATATCAAGCACTAGCATCTCATGCAAGAAAAGGAAAGAGAAAGAAGGAAGTTCACTCACACAATAAGCCCCATGGATTAAAAAAGAATCAAAAGTTTAAAAAGTATTTCTCAAATTATAAATGCTACATCTTCCAGAATATAGGACACATTACAATAAATTGTCCCAACTCTAAAGGTCAAGTGATAAAAGGAAACTATAAAATACATCATGCTCATGCCACAAAAGATGATGAACCTGATCAAGAGAGATCCAAAGAAGATGACTCAAGTGGATAATATGTATTGATATCGACTCTTATGTGTATAGTCACTCATGGAAGTGACACATGGATTATTGATAGTGGTGCTTCTAAGCACATGACAAGTTACACAGATTCTTTCTTAGAATTAGTTCAAAAGGATTCACCTCACAAGGTGAAGCTTGGTGATGACTATCAGTATCCTATTAAAGGAGTAGGAGAAACATCTTACATATTGGATTCCAAAAATCCTATGAATATGAAGGATGTTTTGTATGTACTTGGTTTGAAGAAGAATCTCCTTTCTATCTCAAATTTGGATGAGAAAGGATTCAGAGTTGCTTTCATGGATGGTGAAGTTCTCATGTGGCCAAAATGAAAGTCTATTGATGATGCTATGGTTATTGGTGCTCAAGAAGGAGGCTTTTACAAATTGAGGGGACATTCAAACTCAGGATTAGTACACAACACAGTTACTCCAAGTGAGTTTTGGAATTGAATATTTTCTCACATACATTACAAAGCACTACCAATCGTGAGCAAGATGGTGACAGGTTTTCCAAAAATTCAAGTCAATCATGAAGGAATATGCAAGGGATGTGAAGAAGAAAAACATGCGAAGAAACCATTTCCAAGAAATGATAGGAAATCCAAAGGATCCTTGGACGTCATACATTCATACGTGTGTCGACCAATGTCATCCACTTCACTTAGCGGGTATGTATACTATGTTTCATTTATTGATGATTTCTCACGTAAAACTTGGATTTATTTTTTGAAAGCTAAAAGTGAAGTATTCAACAAGTTCAAAGAATTCAAGGAACTTGTTGAAAATATTTATGAGAAGAAGATAAATATATTAAGGTCAGATAATGGAAGATAATTCACATCAGATTAATTCAAGGAATTTTGCAAAGAAGTTGGGATTAAGAGGGAGCTCTCTACTCCCTACAATCCTTAGCAGAATGGTGTGGTAGAAAGAAAGACCCAAACAATCATGGAAGTAGTGAAGGCCATGATTCATGATCAAGATTTACTTATGCATATGTGCGAAGAAGCAGCTAGGACTGTGTTGAGCACTCAACACACCCTAAAAGTCTATGTTCATTTTTACTTTTGGGAACCACTTGATCCTTTCCACTATCTGTTTTGCCTTCAGTATGAAACTTATACTTGCACTTATTTTTATGTTCATGTTTGAATTTTCTAAAGCCTACCTAAACATACAACAAAGAATCATCTTAATTGTTAAAGGGTCCTTAACGAGCTACTTAAGAAATCGATACACTAAAGCTTTCCCCGATGCGCTTAGAAGTTCGGCATTGGTAAATGTTAAAGGTGATGAAAATCATTTGAGAAGTTTGAAATATCCGAATGTTGATCTTCATCGGCGTCGACAAATGAAAGTATTTATTTTATTATTGAACTATGGTAGAGGTATCGCCAAAGACCGATCCGTTTGACTTCGATAAGAAAACGAAAATGTAAGAGTCGTGCAAAGGGAAAAGTGGTATTGTCGGTTGCCGACACCCGACATGATTTTAGCATCGGAGAGTTACAAAATAAAATACACATTAATTTTACATTTTAAAGTACCGATCCCTGACCTCCACGTCGGAGATATACAATGTGATGTGACGTTTTACCCATAGATCCGTTAGGTATGACGCATTTAAAGTGTGAATAAGATTGCGGATCACGCATTAGTTTCTATTCTGTGCATGAATCAAAAGAATCTGTTTTAACTTGCTGATACAATGCATCTGCCTCCGTGCCTATGCCGTCAACCAGTTAGGGTTTAATTGCGAAGAACCGATGACAATTTTATTTTGAATTACATTTATTAGTTGTATTAACTGGTTGACACGACAGACAGAGTCTCTCTAGTTATATGCTGTCGAAGTCATTATGCATGATCTTATTCTACGCAACAAAGTTTTCATAACAAATAGAGGAGCAGAGCCAACAATCCGGATAAGTCGTCTAAAGTTCAGTAAGTATTAGACAACTATCTTAGAAAGCATTATAGGTATGTACCCGCTTATGATGTTTCACACTTCATTTTTATGTTCACAACCCAATGTTGTTCTGTGCACATGTTTAAGGGTTGTTTTAATTGTAGGAACAATGCCTCTAAAGAAACCCTCCACCAGAAAATCCCCAAGAGCGCCAAAACTGCAAGAACCAGAAGCAGGAGAGGGTTCCTCCCCAGCAGTTGCGAGACAGTTAGAATTCTCCCCAAAACCGGTGCCTTTCATCAAGATATCTTCCAAGAAGGCCTTCGTCCAACCTTCGGCCTTCAAAGACACAGAGGCAAACATTGGAGCGAAAACAACATTCCCTCGATGGGAAGAATTATTTAAGAAAATCAAGAAAGAAGAACCCCTCAAGTATACCCCGTACAACAATCTTCATACAAGGAAGCTTGATGATGATGTCCTTCCAAACATCCATAGGGCTTATCTACACATGGTGGAAAGTCAAACTCCAGTGCTTCCTTGCATCGATATCCTAAAGTGGGTCATTGACCACACCGACGCGCATAAATGTTTGATTAATGATAATAACGGTGAATGCATCAGGGTTTTCCTACCAATAGAGGTTCAGAGATACTACAAGCTCAGGGAGCCTGAACAAAAGCTGAGAACTGAGTTCATTTTGAGTTTCTATGCATCACACGATACTAGAAAAATCATGGTGTCTTGGTGGAGAGAAGACAAACAATTCACAAACTGGATTGTCGACTGGTACCCAACGACCAATCCTAGGGAACCATACATATATCTTATGGTGCTTCTCTGCAGGTTGCATGGGGAGACAAATTTCTCCCGGTTCTCAGAGGCCTAGATGCCTCTAGCTTATACAGTCACCATTTCAATCACATGCTTCAATTGGGGTGCCATCATCTCCAAATAGCTGAGCACCTACATAAGGCAAGCTCAAGTGCCAAAGGAGGGAGAAACCCTCACCTTCTACATGGCCTCGTATCTACTAGACATCATTTGCACCAAGAATTGTTTCTCCGGTATGAACCTAAATTGGCACTCCTCGGAGATCCCGGTCCATGTATACTTCAACATCTTATGGGAAAATAGGTTCAAAAAATCCTATGTTGTTATCTATGACTAGTTTATTGCATGCATTTACTTTTTGATATCCAGGAAAGAATTCCCTAGGCTGTCAGAAGAAGCAAAAAGGGTTATATAAAAAGTTGGTCACTGGTATTTAGATGAGCGTGAAACCTACATCAGTGTTTTCAGTGCCACAGGGGCACCCCACTTGTTACCCATATATGTTCTCGATCGATTTGTGTTAGGAGAAATCTTCCATCAGACTATTCTGCAAGGATACAATGCCACTTTGGTAAAAGACAAGAACCGGGCTTTCATACCGTATGGGTTTCATATTGGCTTCTATATGGTCAAAGAAACCACACATGATAAGCAAGAAGTGCTAAGTCAATTGGAATTCTGGTTCCAAACTGGCTGATTTCGGAAACACGACCCCAAGGGGCTGGTCCTACAACAAGCATCGTAGGTATCGTCATGTTGGCCTTATGCCCATGACCGGTTCAAAGATGAAATTTTCACTAAAAATGATTAGGATTGGAATGTGGTGGTGACAAGGAGGACTGATCGTCAAGCAACCAGGTTCAAAGCTATGAGTTGGGAAGAGCAGGCGACGTCTTTGGAGCAGAAAACCCAAGAAATAATCAAGAGACGGGAAGGAGAAGAAGCCTCTGAGTCAGGCGAAGAAATAGGTGATCATCAGGAAGACATTGAAGCTGCGAGAGTTTACCATGAATCCCTAATACGAACCAAGGATTCCCCTGAAATTCAAGTTACACAGGGAATGGGGCAAATCTTGTACCAACAAATCCAGATGGCAATGAAGTGGATGCAGGATGATTTGTACCTTATCGTAAGACCTGCGATTTCAACTACTATCTAAAGCGCCCTGACGGAGTCAAGCATCCCTGGGCCCATGAACCCTGACAACACCAATGGGTTAGGTAATCCTAAATCCAAAACATCGCCGGTCCATTCCTCAGAAGGCAAGACAACTCAACCAGAGACAGGTCGAGTTTCGATAGAAACCCGAGTGCCTAACCCCCTGAGAAAACTTATACATATATATAGCGACGATGAGAGTCCAGAGCCATCTCATGGCACCCTGGTGCATGTCCAAGAGGAAGGAGGTATTGAGAAAACCTCTTCCCCTGAGCCCAAGAAAACCTCTTCCCCTAAGCCTGGGTTTCAAGACAAGGAGGTCTCGCAAAAAGAAATAGAAGCCGAAAGTGGCCTCGACACAAAAGGACCCAATGAATCAAAAATCAAAGTGGGTTTGAATGACGAGCCCGAACCGTAGGAGACAAAGAAAGGATCCCCGCAAAAGGAAATCAATAGCTCAGTGGCCGACGAGAAAGTAAGTAATGGGTCTGTACCTGACATCTCCATTCTACCTAATACTCAAATCCCAGAGGGAAACAAGGGGGAGTCGGACCTGCAAGGTACAACAAGGAAATTTGAGAGTCCAATCTTGAACAAATATACACCACCAGTAGTTTTGGAAACAAACTAACATGGGGCGATCAACAGATACTAGATCTAGTAGAAGAGGTAGCAGATATCTATGCAATCTCCTACGATCAGAAGAGAAAGGCCATTGTTCAAAGGACTGTGAAGAAAAGAAGGATCTCAATGGATCACTCCATCCTAGTTACTATAGACGAAAACTTTATCAACACAACAGATGCCTGGATGTATGAACTAATCGACTTAGGAAAATACCTCTCAGATGCCACCTTGGATAGAGACCGAAGAGACAAAAAGTAACTAGCAACCACCCTAAAGGAGCTCGAACACTTGCGCCATCTTTCTGAATACTACAAAGGCACCACACAGACCGTTGTGTATATGAAAGGTGAGTTCGTAGGATTTTACAATAAGTTTAAGAAGGAGAGACACAACCTCCATGTAGTATTTCAACTTTCCAATAGGATCGATAATCAGCTGGACTAAGTTCTAGAAAGACTTTTTAGATAAATTTGCAGAGGAAACTACAATGGGAGCCTTGATGGATGAGTTGTTCGCAACCACCATGAGTTCGAAAGAGAGGGTCAAAGATTTCAATCAGAGATTCACGACCATATTAAACATATTCCAGCCCGTGGAAAAACCAACTCAAGAGTTGCAAATCGAGATTTATGCCAATGCACTCCCAGCTCATATTTCTATGTTTGTAAAAAGAGCCGCTAAACAAACCCTAGTGGAAAATTTTGAGGAGGAAAAGACAATAGAATTCTAGATGAAAGGATGTAAAGAGGGCCAGGTCTCCTTAGTGAAAAAAGAAAGCCAATCCCCTCCCAGGAGAGGAATTCTTCTGACTAGGCCTCCGAGAAAACCGATTGAACAGAATCCCGACAAAGGTAATGGTGATATAGAAGATCTACAATGCATGGTTAATAAATTATCAAACAAAATCATAGATACGAAGAGAAATGCAGGGGAAGGAAACCAAGGCCAAAGGCCCTACAAGCCTTTCTTTAAAACAAACCCACCTTTCAAAGCAATTGAACCCCCCCGCTAACTTAAATATCGATCTAGGGAACGTCATGTCTAATTCTTTCTGTAATTATCATCAAGAAAACCACTCCGAAAGAGACTACCCTCAATGGGTCCATGCCATGAATTTAATGGCCAATCGTTTCCTAGACGAAGTCTCTCTGATCGAAAAGCCAAGCAGTTCAGCCATGAATATTGATGACCAGGAAGAAGTGGACCCACCATGAGATACAACCATGCTGATATGGGATCCCGACCTGATCATGCCTTCCAACGATCTATTTGAATCTTAGGAACAAACCATGGAAGTTTCAGCGATACAAACTCACAGCAAGGGGCCACCCGGCTCAAAAGATACTGACGCCACTCAGGCTTCGCAAAGTAAGTTAAATCCCGACCACCTGAAAATGTCTTTTGCTCTCGGTGAAAAGCCTATAAGCATTCATACCCAAGAGTCTCCCAAAATAGATTACAACATGGTCGAAGATTTGAAGAAGCTAAAGGACAATATTTCAGTTATGGATATATGTAGGATCCCTCAACAGAAAGACTTTCTGTTACAGGCCTTGAACTCTGTGGAAAACCCGACGATGGGAAATGGCCCAAAAATAAGTTTGACTCACATAGGTCCAATGGGAAAACCAACTATGAATGCCTGTTCGGGAGATAGAAAAGAAAAACCTTTTTTCCCTCCGTTTCTCCTAACGTTTGAAATCTTCAATAGAAACATACACAACTATTTAGTAGATTCTGGAGCATCCTCCAATGTCATGCCCTTGTCTGTTTGCAAGAAATTGAATGTTGTTCCTCTCAAGACTGATAAACATGTCATACAACTGGATAGGACCCAGGTTATGGTCATAGGAGAACTCAAATATGTGATGATCAAGATATTGACGCACCCCGCGTTTGTGCAAGTGATCAACATTATTGTAGTAGATATCCCCGAGGCATATGGGCTATTACTGAGCTGAGATTGGTCTGAAAATCTAAATGGTTACTTCAGTACAGACTGGGCACACCTTTGGCTACCACTAAAGGGATACAAGAACATGATCAAAATCGTCAGGGAGAGATATTTGAAACATATGATCACTGATTTAGAGACCCCTAATGAACCCTTGTCCACAGATTTCCCCATATTGGGAAATTATTCCCGCGACTCCTACTTTGGAAACTTTGCTCCCCTCTTATCCGATGTTCCTCTTACTCAAAAATTCGAATTGATTTTCCAAGAGAAATCACTGATATCGACAGGAGACATCCTTTTATGCCAAAACTTAGCATTAGAGCTAGTGAAACAAGAGGTCAGGGAGCAAGAAACCAATAAGGGAAACATAAATAGTGATTCCCGTTCACAAATTTGGACCCTCTATTTTGGTGGATCTAAATATCAAGAAGGGTCTGGAGCAGGATGCATCCTCATCAATCCTATTGGTAAATGTCATTTCTTGTCCTATAGGCTAGAATTTGAATGTACCAACAACACTGCCGAATATGAAGCTCTAGTACAAGGATTAAGGAAAGCCATAGATTTGGATATCAAAGGATTGAAAGTTTTTAGGGACTCCGAAATTATTGTTAGATAGGTAAGAAATACTATACATTGAAATTCTCCTCATCTGAAGAACTATCAGCAGGAGGTGCATAGGTTAATAGAACACTTTGAGGCTTTTAACATCACTGTGATCCCCATAACAAAGAATATTCTTGTTGACTCCTTGACCACAACCGCTTCCATGCTATCACCTTTAGAAGATTATGAAGCCTCCCAATTCACTGTGGAATTGCTCTACAAATTGTTGGTACCTAATAACATTTCCAATTGGAAATTCTTCGAAGGAGATGAACAAATCATAAACTTCTTGACTAACCAAGACAATTTCAAAGAACTCATTATTGACAATGAAGAATTCCAAAAGCTATCCACAGAAACCGATCCTCGAACGGGACGACCTATGGAAAAATCAAAGGGTCACACGATCCCGAAAGGGATAGCTAATCTAGAAAATCTTTTCGATCTCAAAGAGCGATTTAAGGGACCCAAAAACGCAAATACTGGTAGCTCTTGTCCCTTGCATGAAATTATAAATCTTGGGACCCCAAAGAGTCCAAAGAATGTAAATATGGGCAAGACGATATCTAAATAAGAGAGGAAATATTACCTCAAATTATTCATACAATACCATGATGTCTTCGCGTGGTTCTATAGGGATTTGAAAACGTATGATACCTGCATCATTCAACATACCATCCCTTTAAAACTGGAATTAAAACCTTTCCAATAGAATCTTTGAAAGTACCACCCAGCCCTGGAGAATCTTATGTATCAGGAATTAAATAAGTTCTTAGATGCCAAGATCATTTTTCAGGTTAGGCATTCCGCTTGGGTAGCGAACCTTGTTCCGGTGAAGAAAAAGTTAGGGGAGATTCACCTATGCATAGATTTTAGGAACCTCAACAGGGCTTCAGAAAAGGACAATTACCTAGTCCCGTCGATGGAACAACTCATGTAGACTGTGTCTGGCTTGAAGATCTTCTATCTACTAGATGGTTTTTCAGGTTATAACCAAGTCCTTGTTTCAAAGGAAGATTGTTTAAAAACCACTTTCCGAACCAAATGGGTAACCTTCTCTTATAAGCACATGCCTTTCAGGTTAATTAATGTAGGAGAAACCTTCCAAATATCCATGGACATATCTTTCCGAGGACTAATTAATAGATGTGTGGTAGTGTATCTAGACGACGTAACAGTGTATTCAAAAAACAGAGAAGAGCACATCCAACACTTAACTCAGATTTTTGAGAGGTGTAGGAAATACAATATATCCTTAAACCCTAAGAAAACTATCTTCGATGTCGAGGAAGGTAAGTTGTTAGGTCACATTATATCTCAGGCTGGGATTTACATAGACCCAGAAAGGATTAAAGCCATAGCTCAACTTCCCTTACCCCATAACAAGAAAGCTATGCAGTTATTTTTCGGGCAAATTAATTTTGTGAGGAAGTTCACTCCTGAATTCACGGAAATCATCAAACCATTACCAAGGATGATTCACAAAGATTTCAAATTTAAGTGGGATGATGAGCGAAAAGACACCTTCAACAATATCAAAGCTTCCATTTCCTAGGCCTCGATGTTGAGAAGTCACGATTTCAATAGAGACTTTTTCCTCTATACTTTCACCTCCGATCAATCGCTAACTGAAGTCTTGACTCAGAAGGATGATGGAAACAATGAAGCCCTAGTTTCATTTATGAGTACTAATCTTCAAGGAGTTGAGCTCAATTATCCATCTATAGACAAATATGCCTATGCGGTTTATAAGGTGGTGAAACATTTCAGATCTTACATCCTCAAGAATCACACCAAATTAATTGTGCCACACCCCGTAGTCCAATCCTTGTTCACCCAACAAGAAATGGGTAAAATAAGGGGGAACTGGATGGCGGTAGTCTAGGAATTTGATCTATATATAAAACCTGCGAAACTAGTAAAAGGACAAGGTTTGTGCAATCTTGCAGCGGAAGCCCAAGATAAAGTGAATGAGGATATCGGATGGGAGAATGAAATGACACTATGGTGTGGTGAAGTAGAATACATCTCCCCAGGACAAGACTCCTGGTAAAAAGATTTAACTTATCTCCTACATCACGAGACTTGTCCTGAAAACCTCAACCCTAGAGAAAGGAGAGCCCTGAGATTAAAATTTGCACAATGTCGTCTTATAAATTCGGTGCTCTTCTAGATCAATTACGATGGGGTACTATTAATATGTCTCGAATGAGAAGACGCAGACAAGGTACTGAAAGAAATCCATGATGGCCCCGCCGGGGGAAATTTTGCAGGAAACACTACCGCTCATAAGATTCTGAGAGCCGGCTATTATTGGCCCACCTTGTTCAAAGACACTCATAATTACGATATAAACTATAATACTTTCCAAATATGCGCTGAAAGGAGAAAAGAGCAGTGGTCCCACTCCAACCTATTATTGTCTCTCAGCCTTTCAAGCGGTGGGGATTGGATATCATAGGAGAAATCACTCCTAGCTCTTCGAAGCTGCACAAGTACATTATTACTGCCACCGAATATTTCACGAGATGGACAGAGGCCATTCCTATGACTCATGTGAACGAGAAGGTGGTTATCCAATTCATAGAACAACAACTGAACATGAGGTTCGATGTCCCCTCTGTTCTAGTCTTCGATAACGTAGCTTACTTTTCTTCAACCCTATTGACAAAGTTTTCTCTGGACAAAGGAATCATAATCAAGTACTCTGCAAATTACTATCCCCACAACAATGGCATGGTTGAATCAACTAAGAAAAACCTAGTAAAGATATTAAAGAAGGCGGTCATGGATAACCAAATAAATTGGCATAATCTACTCTATAATGCTCTTTGGGCCGATAGGGTCACACCTAAGAAAGCCATAGGAAATTATCCATACTTTCTGGTCTATGGGAAAGAATCTATCCTCCCAAATGGACTCTATCTCTTATCTCTTCAGCTGGCCCAAGATTCCAACGAAGAACCCTCATTGGCCATGCAACAAAGGATTAACACTCTGCTCATGCTAGAAGAAGAGAGAGAAAAGGCTAAGTCAAAATTCCTAGCTCACCAACAAATAGTGAAAAGATGGTTCGATAAGCATAAGGCTAAAGAAAATAATTTTGAAGTAGGAGACTTGGTCCTGAAGTGGGACAGAGCAAATGAACCTAAAGGGAAACATTGTAAGTTTCAGAGTCTATCACTATTAAATTTGAATGTTTTTGCGACGAAGTAGAGACGAATTTTCATCGGCATAGAGGCATTTTTGCGACCAAGATAATTTTTTTTTCCATCGGAATTCATTCGTCGGTCTAGCAACCACACATGGATCTTCACTGTTCTAGCGACCAGAAAAAGAAGCCTATTCAAAATAGGGAAAAGTTCGACTAGCGACGAATGTTAGTCGGTCAAACGACTAATATTAGTCGCAAGAGTGACCAAAACAACCCTGACAAAATTAGTCAATAAACCACTATGAGTCACTAGAACGACGAATATTAGTTTCTAGAGTGACCAAACCATCAGTTAAAAAGGTCAAAAGAAGGAGGATCAGTTAGTCACTAGAATGAACACATTGGTTTCTCTAGTGACTAACGTTGATGTTTGCAACCAATTGGCAATACTAGCGATGAACAGATTGGTTGCTCTAGCGACTAACACGTTCGTCACTCTAGCGACTACCACGTTGATGTTTGCGACCAATTGGCAATACTAGCGATGAACAGGTTGGTTACTCTAGTGACTAACATGTTTGTCTCTCTAGCGACTAACACGTTGATGTTTGCGACGAATTGGCAATACTAGTGACGAACAGGTTAGTCGCTAAAGCGACCAATATTGGGTTTAAAAAAAAACAACAATTATGCCATCCACACAGAATCTATGCAAATCTAACCTACATGAGCATTCTTTAATAGCAAAAATGAAATGGTCCATGACTATAATAGACAATTAAAAAAATTGCAATGCAACTATCTATATGCCTATGCTTCTTTTAATTTTTCAAATTAAAATGAAATGAATTGCAAGAAAAGAAACCTATAGATGTAAACAACCATTGAAATGCAAAGTTACAACCTATTCATAGAGAACAAACAAAGAGTCAAACCCTCAAAAAAACTCTTGAAGGAAAGGTAGTAAAACCATAGGGGGGTTTGTTCCTCAATCCTTTGGATTTTTAAGGGTTTTAAGCCAAACCTACAAACTAAAATCTAACTAATCATCCACATTCCCTAAATATAAACCTAGTAGACACACAAAAGTGATAAAAACTAGAAAAAATATTTTTTTTAACCCCTACATAAAGTTACCTCAAAAAGTGTGTTGGCCCATGACGAAAGGTACCATGTTTCCTACATTGAAAAACAAAGGAACCAGACCTTGTTGATGCATTGGTCAATGCACTTGTTGACCCCAATAAGTGTGATGGTCTATAGGGGGTCTCCTGCACCTAGGAGCTCAACTCTGTGGGATTCCTTTGTGGTTTCCAACCCTTGTCACTTGCAAACACAACACATAAAGCTAAAAGAAGTCAGAAAAACCTAAAAAACTCATAAAAAACAAATAAACTCATTTACCACACACCCACAATCAAGGATCTTGAGATTGGCTCATATCCCTAGTGGAGTCACCACTCTATTGGTGCAAATGTACAAACAGAGTGAGAAACTTTGCAAACCTCGTGGTTGCTACAAGATTACAGACAAATGAGTTAGAAAACTAAAAACCCTATATTTCAATGAACTAATTTATTCTCTAAGCTATGTTATTCTTATATATGGAAGTAAAATGCAACAAAAAAATAAAAGACAAGAACAACTATTTGATCAAAGAATAAATGAATCCATTACCCAAATGGTAGACTTCACAATATCACTGGTGGAGAGATATTGAAGGTGTTTATCTTCTATTGGCCTCTCCTTCAGAGGGTTCTTTGATTTCCTTGAG
>JASDQU010500705.1:1784-12513 GCA_032191745.1 Picea mariana | reverse complement strand
CAAAAACAGTCCTCAAGGATAGCCATCTTTTAGAGAGCATAGAATGGTGGAGGTAGGTGGGCAAAGGTCAAGGTAGGAACCCATTTAATGTTGGGGTTGTAAGGGAGACCACAAGTATAGAGATTGTCCTCACAAAAATGACAAGGTGAGAGTTGTCCACAATATTCAGCAAGTATAAATAGTGGAGGACTTGGGCAGAAGTGTACCAAGGATCTATGCAACCCTTGACAACAAGCAAGTTGATTTTCAATCACACATGATTGAAGTTGAAGGTATGATCAATAACCATGCCTTTACTATTTTAATTGACTCAGGGGCTAGTCATAGCTATATAGATCCTAAGGTAGTGGAAAGATTTCAATTACCAAGAAGCAAGCATGGGAAATCTTGGCTGGTGCAACTAGCTACAAGAGCCAAGAGAAAGGTTGTTGAGTTTGTTAAATCATGTCCAGTGGGCATGAATGCATTGAGTACCAAGGCATATTTTAACATCTTTCCTTTGGGATCATATGATTGCCTAATTGGTATGGATTAGTTCGATCGACACCATGCCATATTACATTGTCGTGACAAGACATTCACTTTCTTGGATGAGGAAGGAAATCGGAGAACAGTCCAAGGAATTCCTAGGGTAGTTACTATCCGGGAAATCTTAGCAATGCAGCTAAATAAGTGTTACTAGAAGGGCTGTAAAATATTTGCATCCCATATGGAGGAAGCATCTAAGGATAAGGTGCAAAATATGGAGGATCATGTAGTCCTGGAAGATTTTGAATATGTGTTCAAGGAGATACCAGGACTACCCCCAAAGAGAGATATTGATTTCTCTATTAATTTAATGCCTGGAGCAGCTCTAGTATCAAAGACTCCTTATAGAATGAGTACACCAGAGCTGAAGGAGTTGCAAATGCAACTTGAAGAATTTTTTAAGAAGGGGTATATATGCCCAAGTGTGTCACCTTGGGGTGCCCCAGTCTTGTTCGTGGAGAATAAATATGGGACATTGAGATTGTGCATCGATTTCAGATAGTTGAACTAAGTGACTATAAAGAACACGTATCTTTTTCCAATCATTTGAGGATGGTGTTACAAGTGCTAAGAGAACATCAGTTGTATGCCAAATTGAGCAAGTGCTCATTTTATCAAAAATGAATTCACTATTTGGGGTATATCATATCTGAAGAAGCGATAGCAGTGGACCCTGAAAATATTGAGGCCATTAAAGGGTGGACATCACCTAAGAATGTGACAGAGGTCAGATCCTTCATGGGTCTGGCTGGCTACTACAGAAGGTTCATTGCAGGGTTTTTGAGAATAGCTCACCCGATCACTTCCTTGCAAAGGAAGGAGGAGAATTTTCAATGGACAGAAGAATGTGAAAGGAGTTTACAGTAATTGAAGCAGTTGTTAACCAGTGCTCCAATTCTGAAGATCGCATATCCGAATGAATATTTCATGGTTTGCACAGATGCATGCAGAGAAGGACTTGGTGGAGTCCTTAGTCATAATGGGTTTGTGATATGTTTCAATTCCAGAAAATTGAAAGATCGTGAAAGGCTCTATGCCACTCATGATTTGGAATTGGAAGCCATAGTGCATGCTTTGAATAAGTGGAGGCACTACCTCATGGGAAAGAGGTTTGAGTTGAGGACAGACCATAATGGTCTGAAGTACCTGTTTGATCATCCAACTTTGAATGTTAGGCAGAGTAGATGGTTGGAATTCCCCTGTGAGTATGACTTTGATATCAAGCACATAAAAGGAAAGGAGAACAAAGTGGTTGATGCACTCAACAAGAGAGTGCATGAATTTCATACTATAACCATTAGCATGTATCAGACGGATCTTAAGGGAAGAATAATTGAGGCTGCAAAAGTTCATTTGCAATACATGGAATTGGTAGCAAAATTGCAGCAAGGTAAAATGCAGTAGAATGCAGAAAATTATGAATTGGGAATAGATGGAATTCTCTTGTATAGAAACGGAGTTTATGTACCCAATTCTTCTGAATTGAGGAGTGAGATTTTAAAAGAAATGCATAATGTGCCTTATGTTGGACACCCAGGATATCAGAAAATAGTTTTAGCAGTCAAGAGTGAATATTATTGGCCAGGCATGAAGAGAGAGATTGTTGAATACATAGCTAAATGCTTAGAGTGTCAAAGGGTCAAGGTTGAGCATAAACACTCAGTTGGGTTGCTGCATCCATTACCCATTCTTCAGTGGAAGTGGGAAGTGGTAACAATGGATTTCATCACAGGATTTCCCAGAACAAGCAAGCAACATGATGCAATCATGGTGGTGGTGGACAAGCTTATTAAAGTTGCCCATTTTATTCCATTAAAGACTACTCACAAGGAAATTGATGTTGTTGATATTTATATGAGGGAAGTATCACGCTTGCATGGAATTCCCAAGACAATTATGTCTGACAGAGACCCAAATTTTACCCCAAAGTTTTGGAAGGGGTTATTCAAAGGGTTTGGAACAAATCTAAACTTCAACACAACCTATCATCCTGATTCTGATGGGAAAATAGAAAGGGTAAACCAAGTGATATAGGATATGCTAAGGATGTATTTGATGGAAAAACCATCTAAATGGGAAGATTATCTACACTTGGTAGAATTTTCCTACAACAATGGGTATCAAGCATCACTGAAGATGAGTCAGTTTGGGGGACTTTATGGTAGAAGGTGAAACACCCCAGTAAGCTGGGACACCCCAACTGATAGAGAAATAATTGGGCTAGAGTTGCTCAAGGAAATGAAAGATCAAATGTTGAAAATTAAACATAATTTGAAGGTTGCCCAAGACAGGCAAAAAAGATATGCTAACAAGAACATAACTCATAGGGAATTTAAAGTGGGTGATCATGTTTTCTTGAAGGTGAAAGCCAACAGAAGTTCCCTGAAGTTGGGAAACTGTTCCAATTTGGTAGCCAGATATTGTGTGCCAATTGAAATACTAGAGAGGATTGGTCCAGTAGCTTATATGCTTACATTGCCTGCATCTATCTCTATACATAATGTATTTCATGTGTCTTTGCTTAAGAATTATATATCTGATACTAATCATGTTAGTGATTGGAATGTGATTCAAGTGGAGCAAGAAAGCACTTTTCAAGTGCATCTGGTATGCATTCTGGATTGGAAAATCAAACAGCTCTGTAATCAATCCATAGGGCTTGTAAAGGTTCAATGGACCCGATACATTTCTGAGGACGCAACATGGGAGCATGAAGATGCTATGACGGTAGAATACCTGCATCTTTTTTAAGACTTTGAAAATCTTGTTGATATTATGTAAATGAGTTGCACTGAGGATAGTGCAAAAATAAGGGGAGGGGATTGTAATACCTCAAGGTCGTGCCCCTGTGAAATGTAATGATGTTTGTAGGTTGGTGAGACATGTAATTATAAGTTGGTAGGCTTATGTGTTTATTAGGTCGGAGAGCCTAGATGCTAAGGCCAGTGGGCCTGATTTTGTATATGTAATTATGTAGATTATTAATAAAATACATCGCTACGTGTAGACTGACCACGAAGAAAGAGTTATGGGGGACTAAGCTCCATTGGGTAGGGAAAGGGATGGGGCTGAGAGGCTAGGAAAGAGGGGCTAAGCTTGATGGTTTAACCCAAGGGAATATTATAATATATTCCTGAAAAAATACTAAAGTTGGGAAATAAACCCAATTATCCTAAGTTCCTTTGGAGAGAGGAACAAAAACCAAGTGGAAAGGAACGTGCTCCTAGAGAGCCAAGTGTCACCCAGGACACATGTAGATTTATGTGGGAATTTCCACCATTGTTTGGGGTTCACGAACCATTCGGGCCACCTTCCTGAGGAGTTCACTCTCACCATTATGGCTCTCTCTTGATCTTGTAGGCTGACCATTCTCACCATTTTCCTTGCTCGCTCTCAGCATTCTGACCAATCTGTCCATTTAGTTTCCCACGAGTTCATCCTCAACATTTTGGCCATCCCTTGTGCAGTTCACGCACGCACTGAACAAGCATGCATCCAGATCCATTTTTGCAACTACGAACCTCTGTAATTTTGTTGATTCATTCCCTTTCCTTACCCAATTTTGGGGGTTGTGGATTGAAGAGGCGGGTTGTCAAGCTCATGGTTGAAGAAGCGGGTTGTCAGGCCTGTGAGAAACTCTCTCCAGGTGAGAAAGTTTGATGGGAAGTGATTTATTCTGGAGGGAGTCCAACACCAGCTACGAAGCTCTGAGAATTCATGATTCAGCCTGTTGTTGAAGCCCTGGAGGGGAAGTGGAGTAGACGATGGACTATGGAACAATGAATGTGCATATTCTCGGGGTGGGATGGGCATGTGGGGACTGAGATTTCGTGAGCAGTGGGCATAAGTAGGCTCCTTGGAGAGAATCCTTCAAGTTTCACTGTGCAATTTTTCGTACCCTCAGCCTAGGTATAGGATTCCTTTTCCCTGGGTGGAGTTTAGTCTCAGCTCGGGGGTGACCCATTGCTGAGCACGATGAGCAACGTGGTCTAAGGCTGGGAGGTTCATGGAATCCTGCACGTAGTTGGTGGTCATCTATTAAAAGATAAGTACCAAATCTTTGTTCTCTATATGATGTGTATCTTGTACATGTGTTATAATGTTATCAGAATTGTATGTGTTTATTGCATGTATGTATTATTGCCCCTTCTGCATGAATATGTGTATGAACAGAATGTTGTGTCTATTTAAAATTTCATCATATGTGTGTGTGTGTGTGTGTGTGTGTCAGAGCAAAGAATTAAAAGATATAGTCGTTAGGCAGCGTTGCCCGGCTTGGGCGGTCGGGGTGTTATAAAATAGTATCAGAGCATTCTTATGAGTAGCATGGCTCGACCTGGGTGGTTGGGGTGTTACAAAATGGTATCAGAGAAGAAAGATGTTTCCATTGTGGCGTTTCCTGGCCTGTTGGGTGGCTGGGGACATTGCAAAATGGTATCAGAGCAAAAAGATGTTTCCATTGTGGTGTTGCCCGGCATGTTGGGTGGTTGGGGATGTTACATCAACCCATTGTCCAAAATATCTTGAGATCATTACCTATGAGGTATGATGCCAAGATTTCTACCCTTGAAGTCAGACCATACCTTGATAATCTCACAATGGATGAACTACATGGGATCCTCAGAGCATATGAGATGAGAATAGGGCAAGAGAGACCAACAAAAGGAGAAACAACCTTCTAAAAATCAAAATAAAAAAGGAATCAAGAGCAAATGTATAATGAAGATCAGACAAATATATCAGATGTAGAAGAGGCCAACTTTATAAAGAAACTCCAAAAAGGATCTGGAAAATATAAAGGAAAGTTACCCTTCAAATGTTTCAACTATGGAAAAATCAGACACTTTGCTAACAAATGTCCCTATCCCAAGTAGAAGGATAGTGATGATGAAGAAGCCTACAACTAGAAATACCATAAAAGGGATAAAGACCAACACAAGAAGAAATTTTATAAGAAAAATAAAAACCTCTACTCCAAAGAAGACATCAGTTCTTCGGACATGAGTGAAGATGATGAAGATATTATATTTATGGGAATGAAAAATAATGATCTTGATAATAATGAAGCAAATTCTGAAGATGAAGGAGAAGTAAACCTATAAGAAGAATTTATCAGTGCACTTCAATAACTAAGGAAGTATAAAAAAAAAAAGAATAAATCATTAAGAGAACAACTGTCAAAATATGAATAAGCACAAAAGTCAAGAGAAAGATAAGTGTCAAAGACCATCAAAGAAACAGGGAAAGCCATCAATGATTTGAAGATTCAACTCCAGGAAGCCAAAAGAATTGAAGAAGTCATTTTAAAAACAACTCAATGATAGAGAACAAGACTGTGAAAAGCTAGAGGTTGAAATTGTCCTACTAAAAAGAGAAATTGAAAAAAGAAAAGAAGGAATCAAGATTTGAAAACAGTTCAAAAATATTGAATGATATTCTTAAAAATCAAAGATAACCAAGAAATAAGACAGGGTTGGGCTATGACCAAAATAATTTTAACAAAGGATCTAACGTTACTTATCAGGAAATTAGCAAAAATCCAAAAATTTATGCAACAACTCTTCAAAGCTCCTTCAAAAAACAAGAAAGAAAGATAAGAACTAATTTAAAACAGCAGAAATTTGTTCTCCCCTCAGAAAAGAATGAATACAGATGGAACACAAGTACAAGAAAAACTTCTCCAAAGAGGCATCAAAATCTCTTCCTTGGCTATTTCTTCTCTTGCAATAATTTTGGACATAAGGACAGTGTAAGGCTTATGGAAGATACAATATTAGAAATGTCCAAAAGTATAAGAACAATACAGAGAAAAGAAACTATAACTCTTTCTCTCCTTTACAAAACTTCAATATTGAATGCAAAAGATGCAACAATTATGATCATATAACCAATAAATGCAAGTTGCCCACAAAGACAAATATCCTCAATTATAAGGACAATAAAGTATGGAGAAGAAAATCTGAAGTACAAAACAAGGAAGATGAAGAAAATATTGCACCCAAAATAGACGAAGTTGAGAATAGAATAGTGATGGGTGAAGTTTCTAATAAGGACTGTGAAAATCATAGTTTTTCATATAAAGTGGATCAAGCTCAAGAAAGGATAATTCCAAAAAGAGAATATGACACAAGTGTAGTTCTTGATGATGTCCTGCAAATGAATAGTTCATTATCCAATGAAAAGAAAATGCAAAAAGAAGATTCTAAAGAAAAGAATGAAGAAGTTTATGTTACAAAAAAAGTGATGATGATGATGAATCTTCAATAGCATACCAACCAGAATAATTGAGTGATGGTGATCTTGGATGTATTCCAATGCTATTTTGATAATCTACTAAATCCCCCCTCAACATAAAATACAAATAGAAGAAAGAAAGGAGGATTCAGAGAAGACACGATGTTGTTCCTAGTGATGACCTCTTGAGTATTGAAGAATAGAGGAAAATTACTCTCGGTGTCCCCAAGATAAAGGAAATCATAAATGTGGAAAACAAAATCAAAATGCCATCATTGTTTGTATATTTAAAACCTGAAGTCGACAAGACAAAGGAAAGGGAAAAGAGTGTGTAGTATGCTTTAGAGTACAAAACAATGCAAAGTGTTACAGATGCTACTAAAGTGTGGTATGATCCATACCCAATGAGGTATTTCCAAAAGAATGAGAAGCTTATGAAWAKGACTCTTATAACCAACAAAAAAAAGGTTATTGAGAAAAGATCATGGTTTGAGGAGTTATAAGACAACAACATTAATATCAGWTCTACTTATATTTGAGCATAAATATGAGCATGAGMAAGATTTGAATGTGAAGAAGTTAGATATGATTGTATGGGCACAGAACCATATCATTATTTGAGACAACAAAAATGAAGAGGCTCTTGGGTTTTAAATGAGTGAATAGTTGACTACTATCATGGAAAATTAGGAGTAGTATGGAAACAAATGAAGGTAATTCTTGAGCAGTATTTGTATAATCTTGGCACACTCTTAAAGGGAGATAAGGGAAAACATAATTAAAGGATATCTAAAGAATCATTGAAATCATCCTGGATAGAAAATATTATGGATTAATAGTTTTGGCAGACTAAAACATGTCTCGAGTATTTGAAGTAGCAGTACAGTAGCAAATGAAAATTTAATCTTGTTTCTAAGGGATAGAAGTTAAAGTTCATTTATGTAGATTCAAAGGATTGTGGGGGATTCACATAGGTTTAAGTGAAGATGAATGTTTTGCAAAACAAGTTATTATATTAGTTTATGAGAAGGAGAGGCATATCCTTATATTTTTTAAATTTCACAAGCTTCATCAGAAAGGGAGCACATGGACAAGGGGAGCATCACCTCAAGGGGAGCGTCACCCTAACGGGAGTTAGGAAACATCCCTTTTTGTCATTGTTGTCAAAGGGGGAGAATGATCAGTAAAATCTAGTTAAGGTTAAAAAGTGTTTTTACTTTGTTGTCATCAATGCCAAAGGGGGCGAATGTTGGACACGGTGGTATGGTGTTGGCATTGATGTCAAAGAATTCCAATATAATCAATGTTGGACATGGTATTATGGTGTTGGCATTGATGTCAAGAAGATCAATATGGTATTTTCATTAAGAAAGAATATGTCTTTGAGATCCTAAAGCTTCGGAGAGATAGCGTATTAAGTTGCATGGAATCAGAGCGTGCAACATTAATACCTTTGGAAAGGTCGAAGGAAATATTGGGAAAAGGAGTGCCTTAAGGAAGTGTTATTGGGATTGAATTCCCAACAGATCAACTATAGAAACACCTTCAAAACTATGAGGAAACTCTATTACACTCAGGAGATATGAAAATTGTTGATTTCTAACTGAAGCCACATATCAACGATCGTGGTTCAATTGGAATCCAAGTGTAAATCCAAAGGAGTCTCAGAGGAATTGAATCTTTGACGGACGTTGATCCTAGGTGAATAAAGCTTCAGGAGAAGGAGGATAAACAAGAGTGGCTAGATGTAGTTGAGAAATTTTGGGTATAACTAGAGTCGTTATATCAAACCATTAAAAACTCAGCCATTCGACTGGGTTGATGATTTTTGTGGTCATTCGGCATTGATCATTCCGAGGATAAATGAGTTTGAAACAGGTGGAATCCCCGAAGGCTGAAACCACAAATTAATGTAGGTTGTCGATCAAAGTCCCAGAGTGTTGAAGCCCCGAAATCTAGTCAACCATCATCTCAAGGAAGAACTTTGGGTGAATTATCGACTGTCCGATCGAGTATAGTGGAAGAACGGGGTAAGCCACAAATTCCTGGAATCCCAAAGCCCCGAAATCTCGCCAATCGTTAGATCAATAAGGAACTTCAGGTGAATTCTCGACCGTCCAATCGAGTATAGTGGAAGGACATGGTAAGCCACAAATTCTCGAAGTCACAGAGTGTCGAAGCCCTGAAATCCCACCAATCGTTAGATCCAGGGAAGAATTCAGGAGTAATGTGAGTCGTTATATCAAGCAATGGAAGGATGGCATAAGCACTTCGGAGGTATAAATTTGGGGGAGTTGAACAACTTTAGAGTTATAATATCTCGGAGTAACGAAGTCCTGAAATAAATAAAGACTGTCCATCTCAACACTTGATTAAGTCATAGTCATTGTATTAAGTCAGTGGAAGGATAGCGTAAGGGGGATTTGTCAACCAACATTGAGAAGTCAGCATTACTTTATAACCACTTTGGTAGGTCAAACTCCAGGAGAGTTTGAATATTGTAAAGGGAGAATAGCCCAAAGGCTAAAGTCTAGAGGAATTGGTCTTAGAAGGAAACAAGAGAGGTAGAGTGTGTGCAAGAGAAGGAGGAGAGAATTTGAAGAGATAACTCGGGGGCTCTGGTCTCATAAGAGCGCACAGGAACAAAGAAAGAGAGCTCTAAGTTATTGGTCTGAAAGAAAGACTCAAAAAGAAGAGAAACATTGTGAGAGAATCAGCAGCAGACATCATGGAGGCATGATGTGCAAAATCAGTTGCAAGCGGTGTAATATGGTCTTGAGAAGGAGGTCATGTTGGCATGAGAGGAAACTCGTGCAGTAGAAGGAAACACCTGTATAGAGTTGTGGAAGCCCAGGGTGTAGATATAAGCATAATGAAATACTTAGAGATATTCCCAACAAATTAATGGTCATGCTGGAGCAGAGAAGACCTGAAGTCCATATTGGAGCAAAAGAGGGTTGTAGGCTTGATGCTTGCTGGAAATAAACTAGAATTAGAAGGAGAGGGTGTTGATGGACAATATAGTTGTGAAGGGACTCTCTTTTGTAAAGGAAATCCAACTAGGAAGGTATTTGATAAACCTTGTGGAGGTCCTGAGCTCAGTGGGAAAGAAGGGGAGCTTCTACTGTTGCTAGTGGAGTGGAGGAGAGTAACCTCGTTGATCCATTTCTTGACTTGATGAGTCAATAGTGAGAGAAATACCCTAGTGGTATCATGGTCTAGCACGGGGGTGTCCTGCTACCAAATTTACTAAGCAAGCAAAGCCTATGATTGGGTGGAAAGGCGAACACCCACAGTTAGTTAGTTGGCTACACTTCTGAACATATAAGTATTTGTATACTCTATGTAATAAGTAAAAGGAGTGAATTATGCATGTAACTGTATTCATGAATATGGATACCTTCTAATGGACTGAATGGTTGTTTCATGTGGATGCATTCATGGATAGATATGCATGTATAAATTGAAATGAATGCTTGTATTATATGCAATTTGTCATGTTATTTGGAATGCTTATGTAACCAATAGGATGGTATGGATTAAGCATGTTTGTTTTTATCTCTTGATCTGATGGATTCATGTAGCCCAATATGAAGGGTAAAGGTAGGGTGTAACCCTGAGAAGACTGCAAGCCTATGAATGGAGAACTTGGAAGATATAAACCTTCTTTGAAAGAATGGTGGAATATGTGCCCTGGAATCTGAGAAGGCCTATGTGTAGTCGGAGAGCCTTAATTCATGTGGGACCTTCTTCCTTGAAGAGGAAATTTTGCAGGAGACATAAATCTTCACTCAAGTGATGAAGAGAGATTATCGTAGCCAATTTTTTGAGTAAGGTGAGACCCAAGAAGGTCTGGTAAAGCCTTGAGAAGGAACCTAAAATAATTGTTGAAATGGCTAAGTGCTAATTCGAATTGTTAACTTGCAAAAATAATGTGTTTTGAGTTAGGATGAATCACAATCGTTGA
>JASDQU010500704.1:73205-83608 GCA_032191745.1 Picea mariana | reverse complement strand
AACAAGTATGGTACTCTCTTGAGCCTAGAAGGAGGGATTACAATGATGAAACTCTCATACACCTTAAGGGGAGGATTTCAAAATTTCAGTGATGATGGTTCATGAAAGCACTTGTGGTCTCTCCTTTCAGCTGACAAAGTGGGGAATTGATTATGGAATTGAAGATGGTTGTCAGACAGAAAGTTTCGACAACAACAAACATCAAGTATGCCAGATGGGCATGAAATTTTCCAAATGGGCAACTGCGGTTTGTAGATGAAAGAATTTGGCAGAATGATGGTTCTATATTGAATCATACACAAGGATGCTGATTTTGAGAGCAATGATGTGGACATTTGTCTCACCTAGATGGTCATTGGACCTAGCAGAGGATAGATGGATCTTACTACATTGAAGCTTGGAATTGATTAAGTTGTCAGTCATTTTCAGGGATGTGGCAGACTTGCAACTGATTCACTTCGCTCTCATCATATTGGAGTTCACATTAGTGAAAAAAATTGTTGGCATTCTGGCTCACATGATTACACATTGAGGTTTTTTAGATTTCTCAACATCCCGATTTTGCAGTTTTTCAGGCAGTTCTTCATTGTGGCTCAGCTCAGGAGTTTCAGCATGAAGACATGGAGATATGCCAATTTATGAACCTTCTTTGCTGGTATTATTGCTTAGACTTATGATTGAGGGGGGGAATGTTAGCCACTTTCTCATATACAATCATTAAGTCTTAGTATACCACCTTTGTACATTTTACATACTAGGATATAGTTGTTATCCTAAGTGTGTTTCTAGATTCCTATATTGTCTCCGCCTACCTTATCTCCTGATGAGGTTTCGATGTGAGAACAATTGAGGTGGTTTCATTATTGTATTATATATTTTTATCATTAAGATGGATACAATGTTGAGAATTATGGCTTGAGGACTTTTCCACCAATCTTTTTGTCATAATATTATTATGCTCAATTTCTTCATAAGTAGGATTGCGCTGAAAATTTGTGTGTTATAGAAAATTAAGTTCGATTATAAGATCTGGAGAAGGAAAGAATTAGAGTCATTGATTGATTACCAAGGGAGTCCAGTAAACCAGCGAGAGCGATCATAGATCGTTGATCATATTCATATCAATGATATTCATTTCTCACTAATCGAGTGGGGATATTAAATCTACATCATCGGATCGGGACTGGAGAAGAGAATTGATGGGGGGGAACCATTTTTCATTCGAAAGTGTGTGCGATTTAATTCGAGGCCAAATTGAAAAATAATCTAGACCTTTGAATATCCAAGCCACATGTCATTTCTAGATCATTTCTCATTTCGTCGGAGCATTATCAAATAACCTTGTTGTATTTGTGAAGTAACGAGGATCGTTTACGATCAACTCTTGATTAAGCCAAAACCATCAATTTGATAGGAAGGAAAGCTATAAATTAGATCCAATATGGGTTAGCACTTGATCATAAGGATTGGTCTTATGGCTAAAAATATTTTTTGCATTTGAAGCCTTGCATCATTCTTGAGTTGTGATATGGTCTTAGTTCCTCATCCTAAAGAAGATTGTTGACAAGAACCTACACCAATATTAAATCCGAGAACATTTTGAAGTTCGTAGATCGATACATAGTGACATTTGAAGAAACAGGATAGGATCGACATTGATCCAGGTTAAGGCTATCAAGTGGTATCAGAGCCTCTTGAGTATTTTCTTCAGGAATCATGCTTCCTAGAATAGGTAGACCACTAGTGGGATCAATTTCATAGTTTCAGAATGAACTAAGGAGAGTTTATTCTATGCTCGAAGCCATTGAAGTAGAGAAGAGGAGAGAACCTGACACATGAGATGTCAGTGAGGCTGAAGACACAAGATCTAGTGAAGAAGTAGAAGCCCCAAGAGTTGAAACAAGAATAGTTGTTAAGTTTGGTTACAAAGTTAGGAGCTAGACCTAAAATGGAAGTTCCAATGTATGAAGGGAACTTAAATGTTGAATAATTGCTTGATTGGATCAACTCAATGGACAAATATTTTAATTATGAGGACATAGATGAAGAGAAGGAAGTCAATCATGTTGTAACTAGGCAAAAAGGACATGAAACCTTATGGTGGTATGATTTACAAGCTGAAATAAGAAGGACATGAAAATCCAAGCTTAAGAGATGAGATAGAATGGTAGCCAAGTTTAAGACTAAATTCATGCTAAACGACTATCAACTGAATTTGTTCAAGAAATTACCTATTTTGAGACAAAAAGGTATGTCAGTGAAGGAGTACACTAAAGAGTTATATTGAATAAACATCAGGGTAGGTCATGTAGAAGATGATGATGGGAAATTTTCCAAGTATATCAATGGAATAAGGTATGAAATCTAGGATTAAATCAGTCTACTAACTTTGAGGACTGTGGAAGATTCTTATCAAGCATCCATGGAAGTATAAGCGAAATTTTTCATGAATCAGAGTCAAATAAATAGAGGAAGAACCCCATCCATAGGATAAGGATCATCCAGAGGGATATTTTATAATACGAAAGAAGAAGTAGGAAGCTCTAGTATCCAATCACCAAGAGAAGGGGAATCTAGGAGAAGAATATTATTCTGAAGAGGCAGAGGCAAACGTAGAGAGACCAAGTTTTATACTTGTGGAAATACATGACATGTGTCTTTAGGTTGTCCTGAAAAAAAACAAAAAAAAACCCCAAAAGAGGTCACATTGCAGAAGCTCAAGAAAATACAGAAAAATCAACAGTAAAAGAGGAGACTCCTGAGATTGGAGAAACACTCATGTTGAAGAGGGTTTTAATAAAGGCAACAAAAAAAATCCATGAACCAGCATAGAGGAAGCACTTGTTCAAAACCACATGCAAATCAAGAGGAAAGGTATGGAAAGTCAAAATTGATAGTGGTAGTACAGATAACTTTGTTTCTGCAGAAATGGTGGAGAAATTAGGACTACAAAAAGTGGCACATCCTACTCCATACAAGGTGTCTTTGTTGTAGGAGGGACATCAAAGTTTGGTAAGTGAATAATGCAAAGTAGAAATTCAAATTGTTAGTTATAAGGATGAAAATTTGTGTGATGTTATGCCCATGGATGTTTTTCATGTTTTTTTGTGGAGACCATGGTAATATGATAGGAAAGTAATGAATGATGGGAGAAATAATACATACACACTTGAGAAGAATGGGAACAAACATGTGTTTCTACCATTGAAAGATGAAGGAAGTAAGGAGGAAGTTGGTCCAAGTATATTTCTTATGAGTGGGAAGGAAATATTGCAAGAAATCAAGAAGGAAGAGGAGGTACAGTTTGTTGTTGTTGGTAAGATGAGAGTAATTCTCACTAGCACCACTATAAATGATTTACCTATTGAACTTCAACCATTGCTAGACGAATTTTTTGATATAGTATTTCATGAATTTCCTGATACGCTTCCTCTTATTAGAAGCATTAGTCATCATATTGATCTAATTTCAAGAGCTAGTTTTCCAAACAAAGATGCATATAGGTTGACACCAAGGGAAAATGAAGAAACCAGAAAGCAAGTCCAACAATTTTTGGACAAAGATTTGGTCAGGGAGAGTTTAAGTCCCTTTGAAGTACATACTATGTTAAGTCAAAATAAGGATGGTGGTTGGAGGATGTGTACAGACTCTATAGCAATCAACAAAATAACAATCAAGTATAGATTTCCCTTTCCTAGAATGGATGATTAAATGGATTTTTTAAGTGGAGCAAATTATTTTTCTACAATATAATTGAAGAGTGGTTATCCTCAGATAAGGATGGGGGGAGGAGATGAGTGGAATACAACCTTCCATGCCAATCAAGGACTGTATGAATGGGTTGTCATTGCTTTTGGCTTGACCAATGCTTCTAGCACATTCATGAGGTTAATGTGTGAGATTATTAAGAATTTTATTGGCAAATTTGTAATTTTTTATTTAAATGAAATCCTTGTTTACAACAAAACTAAAGAGGAACATTTAAGATGTTTGAAGTTGGTGTTGAAGAGATTTCAACAATAGAATATTTTAATAAATATGAAGATTTTTTCCTTCATGCAAGCATAACTGGTTTACTTGGGATTTGTGATTTCTCAAGAGGGATTGAAAATGGATCTAGAGAAGGTAGTATCTATAAAAGAGTGGCCTTCTCCAAAGTATGTTTATGAAGTAAGAATCTTTTACGGGTTAGCAATTGTTTACATAAAATTTATCAAGAATTTCAGTAGTATTTTTCTCCTATAGTAGACACTATAAGGAAGGAACATCGGTCTTTTAATTGGAAAAGACAAGTTGAAAACAGATTCATAATATAAACAAATAAACCAATTTTGACTTTACCATATTTTCAAAATCATTTTCAAGTTAGATGTGATGCAAGTGGGGTAGCAATTGGTGTTTTCCTGAGTCAAGAAGATAAACTTGTTTCCTATTTTAGTGAGAAGTTGAATGATGCCAAGAAGAAATATTCAACTTATGAAAACGATTTTTATGTAGTGCTACATGCATGAAAGAAGTGGAGGAATTACCTTATTCCTAGAGAATTCATCTTATATTCTGATAACCATGCTTTGAAATTTATAACCAAGTAGGAGAAATTGAATAAAAAACATGCAAAATGGGTAGAATTCATGCATAATTTACTTTTTTTATTAAACATATTAGTGGGAATGATAACAAGGTTGCAGATTCTTTGAGGAAGAGATGTTTAATTTTGCAGGAATTTCAAGTAAGTAAATTGGGATTCAAGCATCTAAAAGAGATGTATAGAGAATATACAAACTTTAAAGCAGCCTATGAAGCATGTGAAAATCTAGTGATGGGAGATATGAGTCCTTGGATGGAGTACATGATACAGGAGGGATTGTTGTTCAAAGGAATCCAGCTGTGCATTCCAAAGTGTTAATTGAGGGAAAATATGTTGAAATAAAATCATACCGAAGGAATAAATGGTATTTTTTTCCATGACAATACATTTGCCTAATTAAATTCTTCTTATTTTTGGCCAGGTACAAGGTGTGATGTAAAAATATATGTTGATGTGTGCATAATTTTCCACTATGCCAAGGAAAAAAACAAAACGTAGGTTTGTATTAGCCATTGACTATACCATAGAAGCCATGGGATGCCATAAGCATGGACTTTGTTTTAGGTTTTCCTAGAACACAGAGAGAAACTGATTCAATCTTTGTAGTTATCGTTAGATTTTCAAAGATGGCATAATTTATATCTTGTTATAAAACTAGTGATGCTACACACAAGTCAAAATTGTTCTTTAAGGAGATTGTGATATTGCATGGATTTCCCAGAAGTATAGTTTCAAATAGAGACACTAAATTTGTTGGGCATTTTTGGAGAAACTTGTGGAAAGAGCTTGGAAAATTATTATCATTTAGTTCAAGCTATCACCCTCAGAATTATGGGAAGACTGAAGTGGGAAATAGAAGTTTGGGTAACTTGCTAAGGAGTTTAGTTTATGAAGGTAAAAATCAGTGGGATCAAGTTTTACCACAAGATGAATTTTCTTATAAGACTCACCCAATAAGAGTACAAAAAAGAGTCCATTCCAAATAGTATATGGAATGCATCTAAGGGGTGTTTCTGAACTCATGAATTTGGGAAAATAAAAATTGAGTAAAAATGCAAAATATTTCATTGTAGATATGTAGAGGTTACATGAACAAGTCAAGGAGAAACTACAAGATAACAATCAAAGTTATAAGCAGAGGGCGGATCAGAAAATAAGAGAGGTTAACTTTGAAATTGGAGACCAAATGTTGGCACATCTGCGAAAATAGATATTTCCAAGGGGAGAGTATAACAAGTTGAATTTGAAGAAAATAAGACCCTATAAAGTCCTGAGGAATTTTTCAAGCAATGATTATGAAATAGAGTTACCACCAAATATTGGAATATCTCCGATATTCAATGTTGCAAACCTTTACCCTTATAGAGAAAGAATATGAAGCATAGGATGAAAATATTATGGAATATATTTAGTGTACGAAGCAACTAACTATAACCAAAAAGTTGCAGATGGAAAAAAAATTTGATCAGAAGATTGCCAAGAAGACTAGGAAGAAGGATTACAATGAGTACTTAGTCAAATCAAAATATTTTCCCATGGAAGATGAAACCTAGATGAGTGCTCCATAGATCCATAAGCATGGGAAAATGATTGAATACTTCATGGATAGGATTCCATAAACATTTTTGTTCCATGGCACTCTCGTGCACAAGAATCAAATGAAATATTGATTATGATCCTACGAGGGTCAAACCATTTACTAAAGGGGTTGGTTCCCTTAATTTCCATGTCATCTCAATAATTGGTTCCAGAAACCTCTAGAATATATCTAGATTGTAATCAGTTGTAATAAATAGATTCTATTTTGATTTTCAGAACATAATGAATGATCTTAGGGATTTATTATGATAGTTGGGGATTAGATAGTTGAGTTAACCAAAGATTTCAAAATCTATAAAATTGTAATTGTGGGAATGGAAGAGTAGAGGGGGGTGAGATTTTATGTGTAATAAGATTGTATGGGAGAACTATGATCAAAAAACATTCTCGAGCTATGGAATTGAATTAATAAAGTGCAATGTTTGATTTTTAATTGTACTATCCTTGTGTGCTTGGATATTTTTCAATCTAATCATGTGAATGGTATTTGATTGTCCTCTCCAATATTAAATCGAAAACCTTTGATTAGATATTTGATATGTAAGAAGGATTGCAGTGAAATTTCATGTCTTATAGGAAATTATGTTTGATTATCATATCTGAAGCAAGAAAGAATTATAGTCGTTGATGGATAACCAAGGGAGTCCAATAAACCATAGAGAGCGATCATAGATCATTGATCATGTTCATATCAACAATATTCATTTCTCGCTAAATGAGTGGGATGCAAAGATTAAGAAGAGACAAAATTGATGCAACACACTACACTATTCATGTGTATTCTATTAATATGAACATGTATATTTACACAATATGGTTACAAGAAGTTACAGATAATGAACTAGCTACACAATATGGTTACAATAACGGTGAACTAACTAATGAACTAGTTAAAGATGTAATTAGGTATTTTCCTTAATATTGTTAATGTTTAAGCCATTATTATAAGTGTTTTCATTTCATTAGATAACAATAGAATAATCCAAGATCACTAAGAAATACACAATCACAAGAGACACCACATTTATCCTGGGAAACCCTCTAGGGGAGAAAACCTAGCAAAACTTCCTTAATATAGATAACCAATACAATGCTAAGAGATCTTTTATGCTAATATATAAAGTCCTCTCCCAGATATGCACCACTCTCTCTCTCCTTCTTATCCAATAGCAGATCTGAACTTGTCTCTCAGAATGAGAAAGTGAGTTTTGTCTAAGTGAGGCGCTAGCCTCCTTTATTTATATAAGTCTAGCACATGTGAAGTGTCTCTTCACTGGCAGGGCCGACTTCTCAAACTGGGTGGGTAAACCCACCTTTATTATATTTCTGGGCTTCTTTAATATCTACTAGGGCCGACTTCTTATTCTCCCTATCACAATTAGCTTTTGACCAATCTGCAAAAGGGGATTTGGTCCTATTACAATAACCGACATGATCAATCCAAAATGGGGATTGATCCTATGAATAATATATCAATAATAATAAGAATACTCTTTGCGGTTGCACTATTTCAACACTCGCCCTTAACAAGAAGGGTATTCTCTGACAGCATCATGTGAGAGAGAGAGGAAATCATCATCAACAACATCAAGTGGGTGAGAGGACAACATCATCAATATCATCTTGGAACACTAACTGGCGTATCTATAAATCATCGGAAGTTTTCTTCATCGGCAGCATCATCATTCTCAAAGGAATTCCATCATCATCTGCATCAATATGTATTAGTATAAAAACTAATACATCATCATCATCATCATAGCACAAGGCTGGTTCATCATAATACAAGACTGGCTTTACGTCACAGCTGTCAAGCTGGAAGCTCAGTACTTGTCTCATCTCAATGTCTTGCTTTACGTCACAACACTCAAGTTGGAAGCAAGATACTAGACTAGCTTTATGTCACAGTTATCAAGATAGAAGCATAGTACTAGTCTCATCTCATCGTCTTGCTTTATGTCACAACACTCAAGTTGGAAGAAAGATACTAGACTGGCTTTACGTCACAGCTATCAAGCTAGAAGAATAGTACTGGTCTCATCTCATCGTCTTGCTTTACGTCACAACACTGAAGCTGGAAGCAAGATACTCCTCCTGCTTTACGTCACAACCATCTGGTCGGGAGAAGGATACTAGACTGGCTTTATGTCACAGTTGTCCATCCAAAAGCTCAGTGCTAGTCTCATCATATCATCTTGCTTTACGTCAAAACCATCAGTTTGGAAGCAAGGTACACATACTGCTTTATGTCACAACCATCATGTCAGAAGCAAGTTACTAGACTTGCTTTATGTCGCAGCTATATAGATGGAAGCATAGTACTAGTCACACATCATCTTGCTTTACGTCGCAACCATCAGGTTGGAAGCAAGAAACATCCCATCTTGCTTTACGTCTGACAACTAGGTTAGAAGCAAGGAACACATCTCATCTTGCTTTACGTCTGACAACTAGGTCAGAAACAAGGAACACATCTCACCTTGCTTTACGTCTAACAACTAGGTCAGAAACAAGGAACATCACATCTTGCTTTACGTCTGACAACTAGGTCATAAGCAAGGAACATCACATCTTTCTTTACGTTTGACAACTAGGTCAGAAGCAAGGAACATCACATCTTTCTTTACGTCTGACAACTAGGTCATAAGCAAGGAACATCACATCTTTCTTTACGTATGACAACTAGGTCAGAAGCAAGGAACACATCTCAACTTGCTTTACGTCTGACAACTGGGTCAGAAGCAAGGTACGCGTCCTGCTTTACGTCACAACCATAAGGTCAGAAGCAAGGAATATCTCATCACAGCAGCTACTCCCCCTTTCGAGGAAGGTCCTTTTAGACTATGCCAAGCTTATCTTGGAAGTACTCAAACTTCACACGAGATAGGAGCTTGGTCAACACGTCAACAACCTGTTCATCCGTGCTAATGTACTGGAGCTTTAAGGCTCCTCTTTGTACCATGTCATGGATGTAATGATAACAGATCTCGTGGAAGTTATGTCTTCCCTCACTGGTTCTGTAGCTCTGGGAACCTCCCTCATTGCAGTATCGGGGATTACGGGTTCCTCTTCATATACCTCTTCAAGATGTCATAGTTTAGATTTCTTAAGCACTACATCTTCATCAAAGGTCACATCCCTGCTGATCTCAATGTGATGTTGACATGGTATATAGATTTTGAAGGCCTTGGAGACCTCATAGTATCCCACAAATATTCCCTTTTTTCCTTAAGGGTCCAGCTTGTTTCTCTTTTCGTTAGGTATATGAATAAACATTGAACAACCAAAAATTTTGAGATGGCTTACCTCTGGCTTCTTTCCGGTGAACATCTCTTCTAGTGTCTTGAGTCCAAGTGCACTGTGGGACAATCAGTTCTGCACATAAACAACTGCCATTGCTTCTTCTGCCCATAAACACATAGGAAGATATTTATCTTCACAACTTCCAGCATGGTTTTGTTCTTTCGTTCAGCTACACCATTTTATAGGGATTAGTGAGTTCCCTCTAAATCCCAACATCTTTGCAGAAGTTCACAAACTCTTTTGACATATATTCTCCTCCATTATCTAACCTGAGTATCTTAATCTTCTTTTTCAGAAAGGTTCTCTATCAAGGATTTGAATTCCTTGAACTTCCTGAACACTTCAAATATATTCAGGTCTTATGAGCATAATCATCAATGAATGATACATAGTATACATAACCACTAATGGAGGATGATGGCATTGAGACACACACATTTGAATGAATGATTTCTAGGACTCCTTCTGCCTTGTTGTCCTTCTTTGGAAACGGGTTCTTGATGTTCTTCCCTTGTGCACATCCATTGCATACGCCTTTATGGTCACCTTTGAGTTCTGGTAAACCTATGATCGCTTTGCATATGTATGGTAGCACCTTGTAGTTGATGTGAGCTAATCTTCTATGCCAAAGTTCACATGGATTTTTCAATGGCGTGGGCCATCGCAGCTTCTGAGTGACCCTTTAGCTTATGCGAGCCATTTTCTTCATTATCAATGATGATTTCTTCATTTAAGGTTTCTCCTTTAGCATGTTTCCTTCTATAACCTTCACTATAGCTTCCTCATGTGACCTGGAGCAAGGTCAACAAAACATCAAGCAAGAATAATATCCTTCTGATAATATAAAGCAATAGCACGAACAATCATCACAGTAGCTCCTTTAGAGCTATCACTTATAATTTATCTGAAGCAA
>JASDQU010500704.1:5915-16559 GCA_032191745.1 Picea mariana | reverse complement strand
GGATATTCAAATATCTCAAGGGTACAAAAGAGTTTGGATTATGGCATCCAAAAGGAAAGGATCTATCACTTATTTCCTACAGATATGCAGATTTGTCAGGTTGCATTAATGACCGAAGAAGACCGAGTGGAGAAGTGTTCTACTTGGGTGAGTGTTTGGTATCTTGGCTAAGCAAGAAATACTCATCGATAACATTGTCTATAGACGAAGCATAATATATTGCAGCAGTAGCACGTTGTACACAAATTATATGGATCAAACAAACCTTGACAGATATACAGGTTAAGTATGATGAGCCCATTCTGATATATTGTGATAACACAAACTCCATCAGTATATCAAAGAATCTAGTGATGCACTCCAAGAAGAAGCACATTCCAATAAAGTAACATTTTCTACAAGAACAGGTTGTAGATAAGAACACTTGAGTTGAGTATGTTGGCACCAAAGAACGGATTGCAAACATATTTGCAAAACAAATTCCAAGGGAATCCTTTGAGTATATTTGTCAGAAACTTGGCATAGGTTCTTCCCCACAATGAATTCTGAATGTTATTCTTATATGTCTTATATTTACATGAGGAATCACCATAAAGAGAATGGTTCATTTTGGGGGAGCAATTTCAAGAAGAGTTCGGTTAGGGGGAGTAGACCCAAGAATAGTTCATTTAGGGGGATAAACCCCAAAAGGAAGTCACATTTTCCATTGATTTCAGAGGGGGAGAGATTTTTCATATGCATGGGTAGATAGTTAGATGCTTGGAGAGAGAGAACATAGGAATGTTTTGAGGGGGAGCGATGGTCACAAGGGGGCCTTGAGTGATATGAATTCAATATTGCATCAGAGTGTTTCCATAAATGAAAAATTGGGTCAGTTTTCATTGATGTCAACCCTTGAAGCAAGTCTGGTAAAACATTTTGGTATCACCAACAATATGGTTATGGGATTCAATATTTTTTTAGGTATAAAGGTATGAATATCATTTTATTTGTAGGTAAAACTATTCTATATGGATAGTACATGTCATGCCATTTCCGTTGATATGTGGAACATCACATAACTCTTCACGACTAGAGAGTTATGGACTTGTGAATTTGGAGAACCCTCTTGAATTACCTAGAATCCCCTAGAAGGTCAAAGAAGTAAAATTATTCTAGAAAACCCTAGAAGAAGTTGACTAGTCAAAGTGGGCGAAACTAGGAGTTAATCATGGATTAAGTTGTTGGAATAAGAAAATGTTTAAAAATAAATTAGTTGCAACTAGAAGTTGAGAGTTTATTATTTGTGGATAAATTGGTATAAGTGGACAAGTGGTTAGAAGTGAGTTATCCCTAAAAGAAGGAATTTGGGCTAAGTTGGTTAGTTGGTTAGCCCTAGAGGAAGATACTTGGAGAGTATAAATAAGAGAGAAAGGTTCTCCTATTAGAACCTATTGAGAACATTGAATATCTATTATTTTGTAAGGTTTATTGTAGGTGCTCATTGATACATCTGAAGTTACACAAGACTGAGGTAGCACAAAGGGTTGACGAAAAAAGTTTCAAAATTGTAGAAATACTGAAAAAACCTAGATTTTGAGGTGTACGTGAACTGTAGTGGAAAACGGTGCTTACATACATGGGATGACAATATAACAAGGCACGTATAGTTGAAAAAGCCTTGAAATATTAAGTTCCTGAAGGTACCATATTCTCAGAGTCTGAAAGCAAGCTCCCAGGAAGGTCTACAGTGATCAGGTACAACATATCTATCTACATATTCAAAAGGTATGTCATATTCTTATGTGTGGTTGTATGTTTTTGTCTTCACGAGATATTGTTATGGGATTTTGAGGTTTTTCCCTTGAGAGGATGTTGGTTGTATGGCACCTCTGGTATGAGATAGATCTATAGAAATACAACACTGGTATGTTGGTATTATTCATTGGTACATCTTGTTGGTTCAAGTGTTGAGACGTAACTAGTATTTATTGGTACATGGATGAGGGATTTTTGTTATAAAGTGGTTGTGAATGTTGAGACTACATATCAGTAAGGATTTGAAGTCTATTCTATGTGAGGGTTATTACACTTGTTCATGATTTTACGCACATGTATAGAATATGACTAGAGAGACATAGATGTACCTAGTTAAGGGTTGTATAAGATGATGTATGCACAGGGAACAAATACAAATAAGACACAATGAGAGGTTGCAGGTTCATGTGATAGAGGCATCAAAGTGTTTGAAGTTTCAGAAAATGTGAAAACCCTTTTTTTTTTCAAGGTGTATGTAGGTTTCCGTAAATAAAGGCTGTGTACATATGCAGGCTACAATATAGACAGGGTACATACATAAATGAGATGCAGTATATACAGGTCACATAGTTGTTGGTACACGATGACTTCTCATACAAGATTGATTAAAATCTATTGGTACAGGTTGTTTACAGGTGGTTGGCATAGATTGATACATGTTTACATTGGTATATATCATAGTGACAGTGTGGAAGTGGTTTCATCATTTGACACTCATATTTTAGGGTGGAAAGACAAGGAAAGGATAGATGGTTGTAGCCATCTTCTTGTTGTATCCGGAGAACATAAGGGGTTGTAGCCTCCTTCTGGTTGTAGTCAAATAATTGGGGAGTTGGAGCTTCCCTCAGGTTGTATCCTAAAAATATAGGGGGTCGGAGCCTCCTTCCAGTTACAGCTATAGAACAAAGGAAGTTGGTTCTTCCAATGAATGTAATTATTAAATACATATAAGAAAAAGAATTATATAGTTTTCTCCCGCATTAGGTTTCCATGTAAAAATATTGGTGTATTGTGTATGTGTATGATTGTTCATTTTTCATGGTTTATTTACTCATCACTTGTTTAATGATAATGTTATATTGATCATAAATATAAATAACACCTACATATTGTGGTTAAAAGTATTAAAAAACCCTATTACAGATTCACCCCCCCCTCTTAGTAATGCAACAAGAATAATCAGTCGGAGGAGTAAACTCTTAGTAACGAGATGAACTTCCTAAGGCCATTATAAACACAAATCTTTGATGAAATAGTATTAATAATTTGTGCTCTATTCAAAGACTACATGACTGGTGCCTATATGAGATAATATTCGTTTCCCAACCTTTCTTTTCATAGTAAATGAAATGCTATGTTACAAGAGAGGAAAAAAATTTTGTGAGTAAGAAACTAGTTCTAAGCAGTTTAGCGTACTTATGATCAGTGCAAGGGATTGCATGGAAAATGGACACTTGGGGAGATTCTTCCTCTTCGGGTAAAGAGTGATAAGATGAAAAGGATATATGGAAGGAACTGCTTCACTAATGCTAAGAATTGTTGGGGAAAGAGGCTTATAATGAGAAAGAGGGAGCTGGCATTAGGCTCAATAATGCAAGAAGGATAATGGGATTCAATTGAAACCTATCTCAAAAAGTTTCATTTTTCATAACTTTAGTCCCTTGGGCTCGAAAACGTATAAAACAATACCTAGGAGAACTCTTCTAGCCAATCATGACTAGAGTATTCCTTTTTCATAAGTAGTCTATTTCGTCCCGAAAATGGTTAAACAAATACCAAAATAGACATTCTTTCAAATCCATTTAACAAGTGGGAAAGAGACATGTTCACTCGAAAAGATTTTCATTATTTCAGGAGTCGAAAAAGATCTTAACTAAGACTCAGTGGGAGTCCCATAGGTACTGGTCATAATGAGATTGAGTAAGAGTAATGAGGTTTGAACGAAAAGTCATATCAGGATTATAAGGGACTCCTGGACCTATGAAGTAACTTTTGCATGGGAACCAAATGGAAAAAGTGTTCTAACTAGGATACCAATGTTTGGTAAGTCTTTACCACTGAATAACGACACTTATAGTGACAACAAGAAGGTTTTGTGTCATTAAAAATTGGGTGTGTACCTAGGGATTATGAACTGTGGTCATAGGACAGTGATGGTATATACCTTCTGGAGGCACAAACGAGCCGAAGAATGTTGAAAATCCATAAAAAACCTAGACAAAACCACTTCAAACCAGGTCTTCCACTACAAAATTAGTCTATATGGTCTGAAAAATAGGAAAGATAGGGTAAAACCTATATAAAGTGGATGAACAATTTCTACAAATAGTAAAAATAAGAAATTTTACCATATCATTTAAGTTTTTTACCCACATAGTGATTTTGAGTCTATTTTACCTACGATCTCCCAGTGACAATTCTTGGAGATATGATCAACGAATTTGGAAACCATGTGGACCAAGTGTTCATCCTATCATCTTCCATTTCCATGGTTTAATTTGTATATTTAGTTCTCAATTTTTGTGTTTTCTAGGTCGTAAAGTTGAAACTACAGTGTACGCGGGTTATAGTTCATTGGGTCACGTATATGACCCCATGTACGTGGGAAAAGTGAAGCTTTCCTGTGTATATCGAGCCCTATAAGTGAATTTTATAATTATATCCCACATACAAATCCGTGCACACATTTTTTCATAAAAATTGACTCAAACTTTGATGTTTCCTTTGTAGGATGGTGATTGAATGGAGAGAGAGGGAGCATGAGGAGGTTGATGCTGCAGTAGAAAGAGATATGGGGGCCCAAAATATTGTAAAATATGTGGTCTCTATAAATTTTGGGCCATAAAAGGAATGAGGTCCCAAGGGAGGTTGCACCAAACATTGATAAACTACTGGTTTCCAAAGACCGAGGCCTTCAATATCGATAGGAAACCATTGAGAATTGTCGTGGATGATATCTACTTTATCACAGGGTTGCCTCTTCGAGGAGAGATGTTAAATCTCAAGGCCTGAGGGGTTGGAGGTGGGAGGACTATGCAGGAGTACATAGCCACCTACTACGTTGCAAACATAGAGAAAGTGGGGAGCCAACTCCCTATTAGGGAAATTGAGAACCTGAATCTGAAGATCATCATCTTAGTACTCACACATATATCAATATTGGCCTCATTTCATCAGGCATTGAGGGTGATTTTTTTCTATGCTCTTGATTGTTTGATACTTGTGGTTTACTATTGGTGCACCTCACTACTAACCAGCATGAAGAGCTAGCTAATGAACTGCAAACTCAGGAGGATGAGAAACTTCAGGTTTTCATCCATTTTATGTAGTTTTTTCTTCGAGAGGGTTCCAACTCTTAAACCTAGAGTATAAATTATTCCACATGGTCTATGTGATCCAACTATATCATAGTGTACCAAGGTGATGTGACAGTTGGGGGTGGTAGGGTGTCAACCCCCTACAACGATGAATTTTTATACTAGTGGCGACAAAATATCATTTCCATCAATTACTATCCCTTTGAGGGGATTGACTACCAAAGGGATCATGACATGTCGTTACCACCAGGATCCGCCTTTGGAGATATCGGTAGGAATTTGATTTTTTTGTGTTTTTCAATTTGATAAATGCAAACAAAAACAAAAATATTTTTGTATGGTATCATATATTAAAATTTATTTATTTTACGCAAACGTAGGTCCATGAATACCAGACAGATATCCACTTCATTATTTGATGGGCCAAGGATATGAGATGGTTGGTGGGGATGCAAATATAGTCCTCAAGAATATGCAGGGAAACCTGTCTTGTTTGACACACAGGATTCCTATGGTCCAGGTGGAGGATCTACTAAAGGCTATGTAGAGGCAGGGTGTGGGTGTACCCCATGCGTGGGTGATACTATTCTAGCATCTTGCAAACTTCATACTTTGTTATCATGATAGGAATACATGACCTCAATATTAGATGCCATGGTTATGTTATGTATCAGTCATATATGTATTTTTGAGGGATACAAGCCCAATTTTGTACTATGACACCATATTTTTTGGATTTAATGGATGAAATAGAAAAAATATTTTGGTCTTCGGATTTACTTGTATATCTTACAATGGATGAATGTATGAATGTGTGTTTTCCTTACTTAGTTATGTCACATATTCCAATCTAAAATGTAATTAGCATATGCATCAGATACATGATTAAAACTTCTAGGGATATTATTATAAGTAATAAAATAAAAATATCATTCCAAAAGTCATACCTGAAGGAAACGTCCAAGTAATGTACGATATCTTACCTGGTACCTGCCATTCAATTGACATACAACTAACTAGGAATTCAAGCGAACTTCTAAAGAACGAACACCATGTGAAATGTCTTCACATAATATCTCTATAATGACACTATACTCAACCACATTATTCGTTGATGGATCCAGAAAAATGCATCATGAAGACACCAGTTGTCCCTCGGGTGAATAGATAACCCAAGCGGTGGAAGCCATGTTCCGATTATGATGATTGGAACCGTCTGTGGATCCTAAGAACACTGAAGATCATATTGACATCTTCCAACCAAGGGAAAACTCAATAAGCAAGCCGATGACACAAAAGAATAAATAGAAAAATATATGCACTAACATACATTAGTATACAAAGGTCATCCTCAAGATTGAAGGCTCAAGCATAATACCTTTTAAGGTAGATCCCATTTCTAGGCTTGTCTAGCAAATTCCCTTCACAATATTCTAATTCATAGGCTTTTTTTTCAAGGACACGCCTCACAATATAATGATCGTGCCACATGGGATTAAATTTTCCTTTTGCCAATGGTTCTTTAGCTTGGTCATAAATAAGAACCAAGTCACCTCATTGTACTGTCGAGGACAGATAGAATTATCATACTGGAACTTAACATGTCATGTATTTTCCTTGATATCTATAGTGGCATATCGACACTTCTCATCGATCTTAGTTAAGTGTACAAGGTGTTCTTTGAGATCATTTGTGTTACGTAGGAGCTCGACTGCCAAATTAAGGGAAGTGATTTCACATTCAATAGGAAGGATGAAATCCACTCTCTGGACTAACTGAAATGGTGAGAAACTGGTGGAAGTATTTATTATGGTTCAATATGCCCATAATGCAGGGTAATGAATCATGTATCAATTAGATTTACTCTTCCTGAGAGTTTTTTGAAAAATGGATTTTAGATATTTATTCACAACGTCTACATGTTCATTTTCCTGGGGATAGTAGGCGGATGAATGATCATGTTTAAACCCCAGTTTTGATGCTAAATCTGTCATCATATCATTCTACAAGTGAATTCCATGATCAATGACAATCTCTTTCATGATACCAAATCAAGCATGTTTGATTGAATATGAAAAGTGTTGTAGTCTCTCCATTGGATTTAATGGTTGGCATCTCCTAAGCCCATTTAGTAAAATAATACACAACCATGATAATATGATGGTTTCCCTCAGCCAAGGTTTGGTTTCATTCCATGAAGTCCACCCTCCACTTGGTGAGGGGATCGATGGTAATGACTGGGTGAATAGGGGAAGGGTGTGAGCACATCTTATGAGTGAACACATGGTAAGGGTGACACTTCTTGACCATTTCTACACAATATTTAAAAATTGACAGAAAAAAATAACCATCTCACAATATCTTTTGGGTTTTCGCAATCCCAAATAGGTGATCACCACACACCCCACCATGACAGTCATTGATAATGGCCTTATCCTCCCAGTGATTCAAACAATGAAGAAAAATAATATCTACCCCTCGATGATACAATGTGTCATCGATGATGAGGTAGTTGTTTTCCTGATGGTGTATACATCATCGATTGTCTCTCGAAGGATGTTGGGGAAGCTTCAGAGTTTGAAGGTATATTAAAATATCTCCATACCATGGGTCCGGAAGAGATAAGGAATATGTGTTCATCAATGAATGAATCATTGTGAAAAATATCCTCATCCTTCATAGGGAAGTCTAATATCAGTTCTGAAAAAACTAGCGATTTCTTGGATTTCGCAAAGAAAAAATCAATATCAAACTCCAGTAAAATCACAATACATTTATTATATTTCCCCCCTATGATACCCCTTGTAAGGATGTATTTAAATTTATTGATATATGTGACCACAATAGTCTTGCAAATTAAGCCGTAATCTATGAACCGCATGCACGACTGCTAAGGCTATCTTGTCCACGTGAGAGTACTTAAGTTCAATACCAATAAGATTTTGGCTAAGGTAATAGATAAAGTGCTCATGGAGCTCATCATATTATTGAACCATAACCATACCAATTGTCCCTTTGGACACGGAAATATGAAGCAGGAAATTTCTATTATACTCTGGCGGATTCATTAGAGGTTCTGATACTAAGGGTTTCTTAAGCGCATAAAAGGACTCATGGGCTCACTCATCCCATATGAAAAGAGTGTCCTTTATCAAGAGATGCATGAAACCATGATTTATATTGGAATAGTTGGATAAGAAATGACACAATAAGTTAGCCTTCCCCTATAAACCCTGAAGTCATCGAATATTGTGTGGGGGAGGAAATCGAAGTATTCCCTCAACCTTCATGGGGTCCACCATGATCCCATGCTCAAAAACTATGAATCTTAAAAGGTGTCCATACCTAATGAAAAATATGCATTTGTGAGGGTTCAACTGAATGTGATAATAGAAACATCTTTCAAATACTAGTTGAAGGTTAGTCGGATGATCAACCCTCTTGTGAGAGTGAGAAACAATATATTCTAGATAGGCTTCGAATATATGCTTAAGGTTGTGAAATGCGGAGATCATGGAACGTTGAAAATTTTCTCTATCCTTTTTAAGATCGAAAGCCATTTTTTGGTATGAAAATATACACCAAGGAAAATGGATGTCATCTTATGTTGGTCCTCAGGTTTAAATTGAATTTGATTATAACATGAAAATATTTCCATAAAAGAAAATACCTTGCTTCCCACACACTCATCAATAATTTGATCAATAAATGGAGTGGGGAAGTTATATTTAGGACATGATTTATTCAGGTCCCTAAAATTCATACATACATGAACCATTCCTTGCTTATTATCTACAGGAACGATATTGGATACCCATTCAGTCAAGAGAGTTGGGTAGTTGAAGCCAGTGTTACACAACTTCTCCACATCTTCCTTAATAGCGGGGTCCTTCTTAGTATTTACAACCCTGATTCGTTGCTAAATGGGATTCTAATTCAGATAATTTTTAATTTCATGTTCGAAAATAATGGGGTCAATCCCTGAAATCTCTTCATATGACCAAGCAGATACATCTCATAATTCCTTAAAGAGATTAGTGTAAATATGAATTTCTTCAAGAGAACAATATGCATCGATATATACATTTTCAATCTTACCAAGGGTTTGAGAGATGTCGATCGTGATGGTAGGGGAAATATTTGCCATTTTTCATTCAACATATATACCATGCATATATAAAATAACAACGGTGTGACCATCCATATCACTCAGGGTGTACCTAAACTTATCATGTTCAATCCTCTCAAGCTATGGGAGAAAAAAAGATCTATGATGAAGGTCATCCCAAGGCCTATCAGGACCAGACATGGCCTCTAAGATGGATTCATCTAAGGGTAAAGTATCATCGAGGAAGTCATGTGAATTAGATGAGTGTGCAACCCATATGGGCTCTAAGATGGGATCCACCTCTTCCGTCTGCGAGGAGAAAGGATATGGGTTTACAGTAGCTTCTTCTGTAGCCTCATACGCAATATCTATTATGGACAACGACATCTCCATCCCGATGTGTGAATGACCTTCATACAACATAGACAAACAATGTTAGGATCTGATCCTAACCCCTCTCCATTGGTCATTAGTTATTAGGATATGTCTTATGTTTAATAAAGGCCAATGCTATTTAATAAGGCCTGATAAATAAACAAGGATATGTCAATGTAAGAAGACCTAATAGAATCTTTCTCTTCTAGAAATATCTTCCTTTAGAAGTTTCCTTAGAAGGTAGAATTAGTATAAATAAGAGTATTAGAAATTGGATATCTTGTCTTGGATATTATTGTAATAGAGCTCTACTCTACTGTAGGTTTCCCCCTCGAAGAGGCAAGTGAACATTGATATCATAATAAAGTTTCTCTTCTTGGTAATTATTCTGGTGTTCTTTTGATATTTTTCTAGATATATCAATATTATTCTGTCATTTCCTCCTAGATATAATATATTGTATGAGGAATATTGCAGGTGGTATCAAAGCTCTTTCCAGGAAAAGACTTGTGGGATAATTTTTTTCAGGGTAGAGACATATTTTGGTGCCTTTAATCTATAGAGATATGTCATTGCGTGCATAAACCCACGGTCAGGGACTCATACAGATATGAAATACAAGTGGTTCTTAAGTGCACATCTGTTGGCCACCCTTGTAACCCATTTTTGTATCCCTTCGAGGGGTAGCGCATAAGACAACACCTATATATGGATCGACCTAGGCATCCTGAATCCCTCTGTAGATAAACCAATCGGTCACCCAACTGCCATAGTGTCACCAATAACAACACTCGAGAAGTGACTCTCTAGTCCATGGGTAATGGGGTAGTATGGATAAGGGTACAGTCTAGCCTCGTTATTTGGTGCTCTGATATATTGGGCCGAGTACTACTATTGGACCCTACACATATATAAGAGAGCTACATCACAGAGAAAACTCTTTATTGTATATTACCTACAAACCCTAACCCTTGGGAACATAATAGAGAAAGAAAATACAAGATCTATTGTAGTGTAACCTTGTCGTCTACATTTGTGTTGCAAAAT
>JASDQU010500703.1:118071-129543 GCA_032191745.1 Picea mariana | reverse complement strand
AGGATGCGAGCAGGGTGGAGGGTGCTTTTACATTGGGTGCAGGGGTGCCAAGCATGGCTATTGCCAAAGGATCGACAACCAATGGCATAGGAAAGAAAGCATCTTCCAATTCCTTGACTCGATCCTTCAGTCTGGCATTGTGGGTCTCCATGCGTTCAATGGAGTCATGAAGTGCTTCTCCGGTTGCGGTGTGAAGTTGACAAATTTGGGACGGCCGCATGTTGGTAACGTCAACCTCTAAACAAGATTTGTCTTTGATATTTTTAACATTTTTTTTCTAAAATATCATTTTTTTGTTCTGGCTATCAAAAACAGCACTTTGGAACACGAAGAATTCATCTTCGTCAAAATTTTGGGCAACGGATATGCCCATTGGATGGCTATGGTGGATGGCGTCCTCGGGCTGATCAAAGAAGGGGAACATGGCATCCATATCAGTGCCAATTTCCATGTTCTCAGTCTGAATTTCTGGGTCTTCTACCTGCCCCACATTTTTTTTTCTCTTCTTCTCCACTGGAATCTTGTGAGAACTATCAATTTTAGAGTGAGGAGGGTTGTTATCTCCTCCTTCGTTTGAAGAATTATGGGTTTCTTTGTTGCTGTGATGGGTCGTTTGAGCGATGCTCCGAGATGTCGTACATTTTGGAGTGGTATTTGTGGATTGAACACTCTTGTCACTGGGATCTTTCCTCTGTTGCGTGTACAATTTGGTGCAGCTTTGCACTGTCTCTATGTCGCCGACATCAGAGGCAGGCACATGACTATCTCTGTTTTTGGGCAGGTGTTTATTTACAAAACAATCACCGAGGCCAAGTGAACGTAAATGTTGTCTAAAAATATCATAGGGATCGAATCCTTTTATGTGTTCAGCATATCTAAGGTTGGAGATACTAAAATGTGCTGCGAAATCGTCAAATTTGTTGACATTTTTCAACACGAACTCCCCTATTTTCCAAGGCATAGGAATGAATTGTTTTTTTTTCTTCCTTTGGAACAGATGGAACCAATAGCTGTATTGACGTGCTACTTCTACAATAAAAATTATGTCCGTAATGTGACATGGAAGGAGAGCAGGTTGTTCCATGGAGACAAAAATTCTTATGACAGTGTAATTATCTAAATGTTGGACTGTTCCCTTTTTGTCCAAAAAATTAGTTGCTTGTTCAGATAAGCGGGGAGCATTTTCTTCTAACAAGAAAAGTTTGAAAACATACAGGAAGCCATTAAAAACCTCATAAAAACAGTGGGAAGCCTTGTGCTTCCACAAGGCCTGGTACCAGAACGTTACTGGGTGGAAATTGCAGTTGACATTCTTGGACAGAGACAGTTGCGGAAATCAACAGGAATGTGCTATTGCAAAAACTAAAAAGGATGGCATATAAAATTTCTTTCCCCTTTTGTAGCTTGACAATTGGGAAGATATTTCATAAGAAATTATCCTTCCTCAATAAAAAATGGCTTGTTCAATGACTGTGAAATTCAAAATGTAAAGAGCCATACGGGAAACAGTAGCTGTGGATTCCTTTTCCGTTATTCTTGTAAACAACCAGGCAATTTCGCAAAAAGGATTTTTAAATGAACTAACTTGCATGCTTGTAATATCTTCAGGAACTAGATCTGGGTTTTCCAAAAAAAGGGGCAAGAGGTCCAATCCGTTATTATGCTTTGCTAGGAACTGTTTGCAATCTTCTCCTTTGAACGTCAATGTTGGCTCGGACAATTTCAGCATCTGCCAGAAGAGCTGAGGTGACAAAGAAACAAAAGAGCAGTCGTGCAGTGGAATAATTCTTTTTTGTGCAATAAATTTATCGGCGCACCAAGAGACCAGGTCCTTACAGTCAAAAACCTCAGGGACACAGCCTGCATGAGCAATCCCGGAGGTCCAAATTACTTGGTTCTCTGTGGCAGAGGTTGAGTAATAAGAAAATGCCTTGGACCAGTGGAAGTTCCAGTCGTGACAGCTGAAGATGTTCACTATATCTCCATAGAACTAGTGCGGAACTGATGCCATAGGTTTATGAGAAGTTTGCTTTGCTGCAGATGATGGTTTAAATGAACAGTCACAGTGAATAATGTAACTTTTTCCTAAATCTTGGTTAAATTCTTATGAGTGGGAAAGCTCCTCGAGCCTTTCGCTGATTAATGATAATCAGTATTGGTGGTGCATGATGAATTGTTAGGAGTAAAGTTTATTTATTGCATATTTAGAAATGCGAAGGTGGCGGGTACGACGAAGAGCAATTTAGAAATGGAGGTTTCTTGAACGTGCGAAGGCCACGCGGTGTGAAAGGGATTTCATGATTTTGAAATGAACACTCGAAAGGGACCATATAATCTCCTCGCAAATTTTGGTTTAATGCCCATGAATACGAGATTTCCTCGGCCCTTTCGCCCATCAATGACAATATATACAGTTTCTGCATGATGGCCTGTTAGAATTAAATGCCAGTAATTCCATATTTAGAAACAAGATATGTCTATATATATATAAAACTTTATATTTTCTTTTATTATAGAGAAGTGCGAAGGTGATCGCGAGTTCGCGGCCTGGCGGGCTAAAAAAATACTGAATATTGTTCTGTGTCCTACAAATAGCACGTAGATTTCTGTGAGATACAAATTGACAGCATGACCTACGGGTTGCTTGGCTGAACATTGCATTTGTATTGTTCTAGAACATATGCGGATTCTTCATTCCCTGTACTACAAATAGCAACCACATTTTCGCGATATACAAATTGACAGGAGGACCTACGGGTTGCTTGACTGAACATTGTATTTGTATTGTTCTAGAGCATATGTGAATTCCTCATTCCATACTTGGGCACTTTTTGGATCGCGGGTTGGCGGCTTGGCAAGCTGAAAATTAAGTATATATTGTTCCGTGTCCTACAAATAGCACCTACACTTCCACGATATACAAATTTACAAGCGGGCTTCTGGACATAGTCTCTATATAAAGTATGGAATGAGATTTTATACAGCATATGCGGATTCCTCATTCCATACTTACGTAGTTTTTGGATCCTGGATTCGCAGCCTGGCAGGTCGAAAATAGAGTCTCTATTGTTCTGTCTCCTACAAATAGCACCCAGATTTYTGCGATATACAAATTGACGGCGGGAGTTGCRAAGATGAGTCTCTATATAAAGTATCGATATGAGATTTTATAGAGCATATGCGGATCCCTGTTTCCATATTTAGGCAGTTTTTTGACTGCGGGTTTGCAGTATGGCGGGTCGAAAAAAGAGTCTCTATTGTTCCCTGTCCTACAAATAGCACTGAGATTTCCGCGACATACAAATTGACACGAGTCGCCACGGGCTACTTGGATGAACATTTCATTTGTTTTGTTCTAGAACATATGCGCATCCCTCATTCCATGCTTGGGCACTTTTTTGGATCGCAGGTTCGTAGGCGGGCGGGCGGGCTGAAAATTAAGTATCTATTATTTTGTATCCTAGCACCCACACTTCCACGATATACAAATTGACATGCGAACCTATGGACATAATCTGTATATAAAATATGGAATGAGATTTTACACAGTATATGCGGATCACTAATTGCATAGTTAGGCAGTTTTTGGAGCACGCGTTGGTGGGTGGGCGGGCTGAAAATTAAGTATCTATTGTTCTGTATGCTACAAATAGCACCCAAAATTCCGCAATATACAAATTGACACGCGGACCTATGGTCATAATCTGTATATAAAATATGGAATGAGATTTTACACAGCATATGCGGATCACTAATTGCATACTTAGGCAGTTTTTGGAGCACGCATTGGCGGCCTGGCGCACCGAAAACAGTCTATTGTTTCATCACCTACAAATAGCATCTAGACTTTAGCGATATACAAATTGACAGGTGGGCTCAGGCTGCTTCACTGAACATTAGACTTTTATTGTCCCGTTGCGATCCCGTATCAATTTCATAGTTAGCGATTTTTTTTTTATCGGGGGCTCTGGAGCTATCCATGACATATAAATTGACACGAATCGCTATGGACTGCTTGGCTGAACATTGCATTTGTATTGTTCTAGAAGATATGTGGATCCCTCATTCCATACTTGGGCACCTTTTGGATTGTGGGTTCGCGACCTGGCGGGCTGAAAATTAAGTATCTATCGTTCTGTATCCTACAAATAGCAACCACACTTCCGCGATATACAGATTGACACGTGGACCTAGGGACAAAGTATGTATATAAAGTATGGAATGAGATTTTATACAGCATATGCAAATCACTAATTGCATACTAATTGACAGGTGGACTCGGGTTGCTTCGCTAAACATTGGACTTTTATTGTGCCGTTGCGATCCTGTATCAATTTCATAGTTAGCAAATTTTTTTAATCGGGGGCTCTGGGGCTAGCGGGCTGGTAATTGGGCCTCTATTGTTCCGCGCTGTACAAATACATTGTTCTACAACATATGCGAACCTACGAGTTGCTTGGCTGAACTTTGCATTTGTATTGTTGTAGAACATGTGCAGAGTCCTCATTCCATACTTTGCATTGGTATTGTTGTAGAACATATGTGGAGTCCTCATTCCATACTTGGGCACTTTTTGGATTGCGGGATGGCGGCCTGGTGGGCTGAAAATTAAGTATCTATTGTTCTGTGTTCTACAAATAGCACCTACACTTCCGTGATATACAAATTTACACGCCGGCTTGTGGACATAGCCTCTATATAAAGTATAGAATGAAATTTTATACAACATATGCAGAGTCCTCATTCCATACTTAGGTAGTTTTTGGATCATGGGTTCGCGGCCTGGCCGACTGAAAATAGTGTCTATTGTTTTGTCTCCTACAAATAGCACCCAGATTTCCGCAACATATAAATTGACAGGAGGAGTTGCGGGTTGCTTGGATGAACAGTGCATTTGTATTGTTCTAGAACATATGCAGATCCCTAATTCCATAGATGGGAATTTTTTGGATCGCGGGTTCACGACCAGGTAGGCTGAAAATTAAGTATGCAGAACCCTCATTGCATACTCACAAGTGGACTTGGGTTGCTTCGTTGAACATTGGACTTTTATTGCCCTGTAGCGATTCCGTATCAATTTCATAATTATCGATTTTTTTCTATCAGGGGCTCTAGGGTTGGCGGGTTGGAAATTGGGCCTCTATTGTTCCTTGCTGTACAAACACATTGTTCTAGAACATATGCGAATCCCTCATTCCATACATGAGCACTTTTTGGATCGTGGATTCGTGACCTGGCGGGCTTAAAATTAAGTATCTATTGTTATGTGTTCTACAAATAGCATCTTCACTTCCGCGATATACAAATTGACAAGCGGACTTGTGGACATAGTCTCTATATTAACTATGGAATGAGATTTTATACAGCATATGCAGATTCCTCATTCCATACTTGGGCAGTTTTTGGATCGCGGGTTGGCGGCCTAGCGGGTTGAAAATAGAGTCTCTATTGTTCCCTCTCCTACATATACCACCCAGGCTTCTATGATATACAAATTGCCAGGAGGACTCGGGCTGGTTGCCTGAACATTGCACTTTTATGCAGTTTTTGGATGGCGGGTTCACGGCCGGGCGGGTCGAAAATAGAGTCTCCATTGTTCCCTCTACTACAAATAGCATCCAGACTTCCGCCATATACAAATTGACAAGATGACTTGCGTTGGTTCATTGAACATTGCACTTTTATTGTCCCGTAACAATTCCGTATGTATTTCATATTTAACGATTTTTTTTTATCAGGGGCTGTGGGGTTGGCGGGCTGAAAAATGGGCCTCTTTTATTTGGGCTCGCAGGTTGAAAATTGGGACTTTATTCTTCCACCCTATACAAAATCTACCCACAACTCCGCAATATACAAATTGAAAAAGGAACTTGTGGGCTGCCTGGGGCAACATTGCAATTTCATTGTTCCTTGTCCTCTGAATAGCGTTCGGAGATCCGCCATATACAGATTGATAGATGGACTTGAGAGCTAGCTCATTAAATTATTAAAGGATGTTAAATCGCTTATTCTTAAAAGAATCAAGGAAAGAAAAGAATTTTTTTTAAAATTCTATAACCGCAAGCATAACAAGGACCAATTTGAATTTTAAGGGCATGTTGTTCATATGATAGCACAATTGCATTCTGCACACTAAATATTCGTTGATTTCAAATTTTTCCAGGATATTAATCTGACTAACTTCATCGAAAAAGCAAAAATTCAAAAACAACGACCAATTTGTATTTTAAGAGCCTTTTGTTTGTATGTGAGGACAGTCGCAGTTCAGACACTATATATTCGTTGATTTCAAATTATTTTAGAACAATAGTTTGACCAAGTTCATCGATCAAGGAAATCTGCTAAAGCAAGTGACAGTACAATTGTGTCACAGGGCCATAGAAATTACCAGGCAGATCTACATCCTAGCTGGCTAAAAAAAAACAATTATACTGTTCAGTGTCCTCCAAAGAACAGCTGGAGTTCCAGGGTATACAAATTGACAAACAAAGCAGATAACCAAGAACCAACCATACTTTAAACAATCCACAAGCAAGTTCCCAGAAGGTTCCATAGAGCAGAACCCATTGACCTTTGCACCAAACAATTTGATATACAAAGAAAAGACGTCGCCGCATTTGTTTTATGTTGAAACGAACTTTCATCTGGATGTTGAACAAATATTACAGAGAGACATGAGGTATTTTCATTTCCTCTCAAAGTTTCATATAATTTTTTTTCCCCTTTTCAACCGATATGCAAAATTGCATTGTCCTCATTTAAGGTGAATTTGCTTTGTATCCGAAGTTGCCACAGCATGTACACACTGCCTGCCTTTTTCTGTAGATATGTTTCATACGAAAACTCTGTCAACTCAGGAAGCACATTTTGTAACAGCGGTTGCCTGATCGTACAGTGCACGGTTGTGTTGCCCATGGTTTGAATAACACCACTGAGGCAATGTCCATAAATATATGGACATTTTTCACCGCATCGCAGACAATCAATCATATCATCAGTTATCAAAGCAGAGGCAGAGGCAACGGAATGGTATTTTGCACAAACAGGCTCAAAGGGGGTCGAGTACATATTGGCTGCAACTAAAAGACCTTCAACCTGGGAATGTGAGAAAAGGAATTAATACATTGAACAATATAATACACAACTGCATCCCACTCTCCCCTTTAAAACAAAAAAATAAAATTTAACAGCTGCAAAAATTTGTTGAAGGCTATTTCTATAAGCTAAGCGATGATGATTTTGTAAATGTATATGTACAACAATTGTAGAGCTAGCTAGCTTCTCCAGATCCTTTACTGTATCTGCTCGCAACTCTATTACAAACGTTGACTGGGTTGTCCGAAAGATCGTTTCTCTAAGATCCTTCTTTTTTGTTATATTTTTGAACAACATAAGTGGAATCCGCCCTCTATGCAATCTTTTTTCCATTGATGAAAACAAATCTGAATACATATCGAACAATTGTAGCTGCAACATGGAACAGTGCAATATTTGTGTAACTTATTCGACATACATGCAGAAGTGAAAGTAAACAACAAAACTAAATATGAAAAGCGATACCATTGCCTTCTCGCTGCTCGACTCTCCATCCTTTATATGGAGAATGTGTTGTGACCCAAATTTCCTGGCCAGTGTGACAACAACCCCAATCATTCCCATTGGGTAAATATCAATGCTCTGTGCAAGTTGCCTAATAGTCGAGTCCGGGAGGAAGCGATATTCTGAACAAATAGGAGGAATTTTTTCCACAATGCTTGTTTCGTTGACTGAAATAATTTGATCGCAATCACCATGGTCATATACTATTTTCGGCAATATATTAAAATTTGTAATGGATATCCCATTACGTGGCAATATCTTTTCTGCATGTTTCTGAACAAGTTGTGGAGGAATAGTCAGTGTGGTTGTCGTCATGGCGTCCTTGCTTGTCATATCAGCACGCATAATGGGTCTACTTTTGTTTGCCTTGTCCAAGTAGGTGGTATAGACAACCATTATGTCCCCGACGAACACCTGTCCAGTTTGGCGATTGTTCAAGGCCTCTATTGACAGTACTTTGGATGTCATAACTCTAGACCTGAAGACATTTTTTGAACAGGAAAACTAAAGTGAATGGTAGTGTGCTACAAGTACATGCATACTTTTGATGAACTATGGAGCCAGAGTTTCGCAACGACACCTCTTAGTCTGCGGAACATGCAGCAGGTTCGACGTCTCACTCATACTTGTTGATACTTCTTGTGAGCTACAAACCATGTACTGCAGATGGCATCAGCATATTCGCCATGCCATAGATGAATATATAGCCCGGAAAATTTGTCTAGTAAACATAGTAAGAGCATAGCGCATGCATCTTTACCTTTGACCTTGTTGGTCCGCCGATGTCTGGGATGACTGACTGCTCATGGTCGTCTCACTAGTCCAACTTTTTCTGACGCAAGCATTTGTAGATGGACACCAGGACTAAGCAAATATATGCATTCTATATTATATTCCCGCACCCGGTTTGTATCTTTAATTTGCCAGCACACTTGGTATACCTTTTAGAAGATTGTACCACAGAACCCTCTGCTGCTGCACAGAAGAATTCATCTCCCTGTCCAAGCAACCTGTTTTTTCCAAGGCAACAACGCGGAAGATGCAATCGACAGGAAGGCAAGTTAGTTTGAAAACAGACATGTAAAACAAAAAGAAACAGGTCTATTTACCCGCCAAAGAGTCCTTCATCCTGTCCAACCATTTTGTTTATTTAAATGCAGCAATGCAGCACAAACACAACGGACATGCACTAGCTTAGTATGCAGGAATAAACGTATGCAACCAATAAAACTTACCATGTAGAAAGGCACGCAACTAGCTTAACACATATCCAAACCATAAATGAAATACAAAACAGTGCAATATGAAACAACAGTACGAGCATGCACCTTTCTATATCCTCTTCAGCCGATGCAATCGAGACTCTTTCCTTTTCTCCAGCTACTCTGTTTGTTTCAATTTGGTAACCCACAAAATTTAATGAACATCAATGGAAGCTGGTATTCAATGGAGAACAAACAATATGTACATAGAGAAAAACTGACTCAACGAATAGTCTACAAAGGCAGAAACATGAATGTTTGCACTTCTCTATCCATGGCTATAAACGTGTACAATTTTTTTCCCTGGCCAAAATATATTACAAGGCACAAAATATCACGCAACTGCATGGTCGCAGCTAAATGATTTCTGCTTTTCCCTAGGAATTTATCCACATATGCCCTCTAGCCATGTTCTTTATCCTCTACACAAACTGTTGTGCACACGATACAAGTTCTCAGTTTTCTGTGGCTAATTACCCACACATGCTTCCACACATGAAAATATATTCTTGCAGAATCTTTGTTGCGCATATCATATGTCAAGAACAACACAAATTGCATCCTGCGCACACCAGTCTATGTAGAGGAGAAAGGACATGTCATGTCATATCCACACATCTGACCATACATGGTTTATAAATGTACCCTGCATACATATGCTTTATTCCAACAAAAAAACAACGGGTATTGTAACTTCACATGCAACTATTTTCTTTCATGGCAGGACTACAGCACCAGGAAAATCTCACAGAATAACAGATCTCAACTCCGACAGACATGGAAAATAAAATAACTGCATATCCATTGGTGGGTGCAGGGGCTGAACACCGTAAAGCGCCCCAAACAAAACAATAACAATCCAAAAAAAAAGAAAATCTCCAACCACTACCGCTGCACCCCAACCCTGCAAGGCCGAATCAAAGAAAAGAAACTAGCAAGGACCAAACCAGCGAGAAAGCCCGAAGAGGCTGAACTGCACCCCCAGCGCCCCAAAGCGCAAACCCTAGCCAAACAAATAGAACCAACAACTCGGGAACCAACGAACCAACAAGAACCACCGAGCCAGTGAACAACATATGTATCTCCAACGATTACGGAACTGCAACCCAAACAGAAAAGGAACCGGAAACACGCAAGGAACATGCGACTACAAATAAGCAAACATTCTTACTTGCAAATTGCAAACTAAACAACAAACAAGGAATACAAAATGAAACCACGGCATTGGAACTTACTCTAAAACGATGAAATGCAGAAGCACAGCTCGAATCACTAGCGAAACAACAACAAGTAGCAACTGAGAAACCAACGAACAAGAACCACTCATCGAACCAGTAAACAATGTATGTAGCCTCAACAATTACGAGGATGAAGCATACAATGGCAGCAACCAACAAACCAGCGAAGAAGAAGCAGTCACTGAACCAGTAAACAATGTATGTAGCTTCAATGGCAGAACAAGGACGAAACATACAATGGCTATTGAACTGGCGGTAGACAATCAAGTGCAAATTCACTGTAACTGTATAGAAAATTTCGAGGAAAAATGTACTCCGAGAACCATATTTACATAAACATTTAAGACTCTTAGGCTGTCTAAGCACCTTGTGGAATGCAAACATTTAAGTTGTCAGGGGTGTTGCAGAACGTCGAGTCATGTGAACATTTACGTAGTCAGTCCTATTGATGCATCTCGGAATAAGTGTCAATACATTTCAAGAAATATACATCCGCCAAAGACGCTATAAACTTTGGAATTCTCAATCATTACAAAGCTTGGATATCAAAACTTTTCAATATGCTTATTACATATCAAAACTTGCGGATATATTCGGGTAGCAGAAAATGCTAATACAAACATTTGAACTAATGCTAGCATTAATCAACCTTGAAGCAAGATACAGGAAAAATATATGATTAAAACATACTGACTACGAGAAAAACTTTGGATATGTTGCCATATAGTACATTGGGAATAGCGAAGCTGACAATAAGACCTCCAATCTCTTATCCAATCAGATCAGTACATATATGTTACTTTTTATTATATAAAAATATATGTTTTTATTTCCATAGCTCCAACAATAGGTATTGTGCAAATATTTCGGGTCAAAGGACAAAGTAATATGCAGTCAACGATTTATCGATTGCTATAGTCCCTCTATGCCTACGGCAGGGACTAATAAGACTCTAATCTTAGGCATTGAAAGTGAGCAAACAAATGACAATGAAAAAAGGGTCTTCTACTTCTATCAAATAAGATGTCAACCAAAGTTACGAGATTGCCATGGAAGAACCATTTTTGCAATGAAGATTAATTTTGGACAACTTATAAAATTTACCATAGGTATTAACACATAAGAAATAGAAAAAAAAACGACCGTTTTGGAAAAGCAACTACATTTTCTATGAGTCCATTACATTAGTTGATTTTTCAGCGATCACTCTTATGGCAACCATGGCAATAATTTGATTTATTTCATTTTTTATAACTACATTTTAAAATGATCTCTTTATCACAACTTGAGGGGTTGAAGAAAATCACAACTTGAGAGATAGGATTAAAGAGCTAGAAGAAAAACTAACAAACAATTTGACCCTTAGTAATATG
>JASDQU010500703.1:87443-98449 GCA_032191745.1 Picea mariana | reverse complement strand
TCTAGCATAGGTAGTTAGGAATCTCTCAGCTAGGAACTCAAAGGAACTCATTGCTAGGAAAAAATACCAGCAAACCAACAACAAACACTTGTTGATACAATGCAACTCACCCAGGAGTTCACTCTTCAGGCCTGACAACCTGGCTCTTCAATATCCATCTCCAAATACGTTCCAATGTGCTCCAAAATGCTCTAGAAGTCACCCATCTTTATTGTTCTAGCTCCTAAGCTCTTCTTCCCTGTTTTTTCTTGTTGTTCATGTCTAACTCTTCCTGTAAAAGTTGCCTATAATAGCCCATACAAATTTCCTCTATCTTTCCAAGACCATTGACTGCTCACTCTACCCAATGATGATTATAGTGGGGATGTTACATTCCCCCTCCCCTACAATTGTGCATTATCCTCGATGCACAACTCATGCTGAAACACATACAATTAACATTACAATGTTGAGAAAATAAAAACAAATTTATGCAAATTTTACCCTCCAATAGCAGTCCAAACCAAAATATCTCGTTCTTCTCAACCTACTAACCCAAGGAATGTGCCTCCTTCATTTCCTTCAATCCATTGGGTTGCACCATTATTTTATCTGGGATATCAACACTGACCAAGAATTTATGAGATGAGGTTCTAGAACTCTAGCTATCCAAAAATGGAGTCTTGTAATTTTTAGCTTCTATTTTCTTCAAAATCGACAAAAACTTGTAAGTATTCCTCCCGCATAGTTTATTCATGCTCCAAAGTTGAATCTCCAGGACCTTAACAGGTCCATTGAACCTTTACCATCCCTATGGATTCGTTCCTGAGCACTTTCACTTTCCAGTCGAGGATGCGTACTAGTTCCACCCAAAAATCCCCTTCGTTTTCCACCTGGATCATAGTCCAATAAATTATGTGGTAAGGGTCAGACGCATATTTCTTTAATAACGATACATGAAAAACATTATGCACTCTTGTGGATGCAGGCAATGCTAACATGTATGCAACTAGCCCTATCTTTTTTAATATTTCGAAAGGTCCAAAATATCTCGCTGCCAACTTTTGGCAACAACCTAATCTTATCGAACTTATTTTTACTTTCACCTTTAGGAAAACATGTTATCCTACTTTAAAATATCGGGCTTCTTGTCCTGATGATGGATCCTGATATGGATCCAAAATGTTGACATTCAATTGATAGTACTATGGTTTTTCCGATTTTGCCTGAAAACACTCTGTTAGCGTCGCCATTTTTCTTTCAATTAGAGTTAGTTTTCAGTCGAGTTCAGCCCATGTGTCAAAACATGTGAAGTCAGGTACATAGCAATGAAGGGGTTGAAGTCAGCAAGTGGTTGGTTGGCCCTTGGAAGTGGGAAGGGATGTCAGATTCGAAACATACGTGAAGGGTATGAGCATGTTGTTCCCAGAAAGTCGGGTCTTGTCAAAGTTAAGTTTCTACGTGCCCCAGGTCGAGTCAAGTAGTTAATGGAGGTCACATCTGCAGGTGTTGTAGCTATTATCAATTCATCATGAAGGTTGAAGAAATGAAAAATCACGACGTTCACATCGCGTATTCCCTGCAACCCTCATCACCTGTACCTTACATGCAGGGATGTGTTATGGAAAATCTGTGGTTCAATTCGAAACATCTAGTCGCCATAAATTCAGTGTTCTTTGGCATGGTTCTTATTTTCGTCCGATCAGTTATAAATCCTAGAGGTTCTACACTCATTTTATTCTTGAAATCAGACTCGGGCTCTATCTGTAAGTTTTCTCGTAGGCCCAGGTTGATCCAATTCTCCATTTTGGGCATCCGCCCGATATATTGTGTGCAAGACAGATACCGGTCACGCCATGGCGACCTCTCAAAACATGAAGAAGGGTACACATAGTGGCAGGATCGCCAGACCCAAACCCCAGAGTGATTGGGATTCATTCTCACTCACAACAGGCATCCCCAAAGATAAAAAAAGGGATTTTCCCTTTACCCAAGGGAACGATGACATCACATCGCGCAGAACTTGGAGTGGAAGGAACTACGCATGAAGGATGCATAGTAAAATCCTTGTCTCCCCAACAACAAATACCTCAGATAAGGGGCAGACCAAGGAAGAACAAGGAAGCTGGGGAAACTTGAATCTCAGATGGGCCACACACATGACCGATTGTTGAACAATTACTTATGTGCGTTGTCCGCTTGGAGCCTTTGGAGGGTGCCAACAGAGAAAGTGGGAGAAAAATGAGGAGGATGGATGTCGCGGGTTCAAATGATCAAGAGACATCTCAACAGCTGAAGCAAATGAATCTAGCCATTGCCGAACAGTACCAAGAAAATAGGGAGCTGAGACAAAAACTGGCAACAAATATCACAGAAGCATCAACAACACAAGGTTGCGAAGGGAACATGATGTGGCTCAAAAGACAAATTCGAGAGGTGCATGATACGATTGTACAACTGCGTGAAGCATAGCAGTTGTCGGAAGAAAGGTATGCCTAACACTCCAAAGAATGTGAAGCGGTCGAAGATATAGCCCGTGCAGCTCTCGCCAGTGAGCAGAAGAAACAAGATGAGCGGAATTCATTCCTGTATTCGCAAACAGAAAGAAAAACTTGAAAATTTTGAGGGAGACATCGCCCAATACATTTTGCCATTTTGATAACGACCCTGACTGTCTACAACCACTTGTCGCGCACACTTTCCCCAATAGATAAGCGCGTAGTAGAAAATCAAAGCTGTTACAGTAGACGGTGGGAATCTGACAAACACTTGTCCACCCAGATGCTGGATCGACAACCGAATCCTCGTGGCGGATTACAATGATCACGATGTAGCTAGATGCATCTTTTGTTTATTTTTGGAAAACGTCATGCAAAGAGTTTTGTAACGTAGAACAGTCAGTTTCCTAGCTTGTAGAGATAACAGTTAGAAGAGTAGGGTAGCCCAAGCGGCACACTCGTTTATATATTTGATCTTTTTGATGTAAGCCAGGTTGGTTGGAAAAATTAGTATAGATAGTAACTATTGTATGTAATTTGAGTTCAACCGAAACTTAATGCAAAGGTCCTGTAACCTTGATGAAAAGATTCTAATTATAGCAGTTGGATGTATTATTTTCCTTTCTTTGAGTATGTGCTTCCTGTTATCTTTATTCATATCTTTTTCTGTCTAATTCATAACGAATTTTCGAACCTGTGGATTCGCTGCGCAATGCCCCTTGTTCGCGCCATTTAGACAAAACATGTTTCTTCTAAAAGTTAACTCTGAATTCATTTGCAATGGTGCTCTGAGTTACTTCTTGTGTTTTCTCCTTGCCACACATTACGAATTTGCACTGAAGACTGTTGCTCGCTTAGCCTTATCCTCTCAAGTTCAGTCACCGAGTCATTTGTTTATGTTGTTTTTCTCAAATTGAATCCATAGCCCAAAGTCTTACTTTCTTGTGCCAATATAACCATAACCCACTATTTCAAAGGTGTTAAATATAGCCACAGTTTCAAGGCCATATCCCTCACGGAGATGAAGTATCCCGAGAGAGCCCTCTCCAACTCCGAAAGGTTAGTTTTGGGCCTCAAAATTGGTTGAAATAGTTACCTTTGTTGTGTGTTTATCAACTGAAAAAATTTACAGAGTGCTAACATTCTGGCACCATTGCTGGGGATGAAATTGAATAAATTTTCTTTGGGAGAACGACTAACATTGTAGTTTGACCCCTGAGGGTAACAGAGGGACAAACATATGTATCGGTTGAAACCTTTACCCTAGCGACTCCAGTCAAAAGGACCAGTAGCTCCAAGTAGCGCAGTTCAGGAACCCTGGCTTCGAAGACAATCTATACCAGAGCAAATCCTGACCTAAACCCTACAGATCCTGTGTACGACCCTAAGAAAATTCTGTGTAGGACTAGAAAGCAAGCACCAGACCTGTTCTATTACCTGGACATAAGTCTTTCCTTACCAAAAGACGATGCACAAAGCATCGACGACCTTGAGTTTGACACATTGTTTGAGCAAAACCTGTTCAAGTCTAAGTCAGAAACCAACTTGGACGAGATAGTTTTCGACCAGAAAAGATTCCAAACCCTAGTGTCTAATAATATTCCTCAAGTTCCAAACCCTCCTAGAGCCATGGCCGCCAGATTCGCCCCCCTCGTTCTGCCAGCCCAGCTACATGATCTACCCCAGAATTACAGCTAGAGGATTAAACTCTACGATGCTAAAGGGAACGCTTCATCCCATAAGCATTTGGATTGGTTCAACAACTTCGTCGACCTGGAAGAGGTAGACTATGCAGACGCGAAAATGAGGTTGTTCGCGCAGAGTTTTATGGGGGAGGTGAGGAAGTGGTTCAAAGCCCTACGACCAACAAGTATTCAAGACTTCGCCGCGTTCAAACATCTTTCATAAATACATGGGGAGACAAGAAGAACCCATTGCAGTTGTTGACGCAGTACAATAACATGAAGAAGGCATTGGAGGAGATGGTGCAAGAATTCTCAGCCAGTTTCATGAAGGTTTATAACTCGATTCCTGTAGAATTTCAGCCACTTCTTGGGGTTGCGCAACTGTGATACGCCAACTCATTTGATAATGACTTCGCTTTGTTGTTGAGAGAAAGAAGATCAACAAACCTGGATGCAATAATGAGCAATGCGATCGAAGTCGAGGTAAATATGATGGCTTTGGGGAAGATCAAGCAGAGATGCAACAGAGGCGATAATAAGCCACAAGGAGACGCGCAACCATCAACGTTGAGATCTACAGACGACAAATTCGACTTAATGATGAGAACCATGGAAAAGATAATGGAGAAGATGTTTGTGGGAAACAGACTTGCTGCCTGAGAACAACACGACCCCCAACCCAGGAATCAGAACCTCAAGAGGGGTTAGGTTCCTCAGATCAGATAGAGGGAATAGAGGGAGTAGATAGATCAAGGCGACCAGCAGACAAGGCCTCTATTCCAAAACAACTACGCAGATGAAGACTTCGATCAGATGTTCGAAGACCAAATGCATTGTTGTGATGACAAGAACCCATGCGTGTTCTTGACAAAGAGAGAACATGATCGATACATGAGCATAAACGATGATTTTATGCTGGAGACAGACGATGCATGGATTGGGGAAACTGATGATGCGCTGTCCTGGGAAACAGAAGAGTTCAGAAAATGTTATCAGAACGCCATCATGTAGTTTCATAAGAAATATAACCTCAGGAGCAAGGAAGCGTCCACTGAGCCTCAACAGACTAATCCCATAAGGAAACGTCCAACGGACACCCTTTTCACAATTCGACCAAGGTCGGACAACAAAAACAAGGATGTGATGGAGAAGGCAAAGTGGAAGGAAGAGACCCCAAAGAAAACTCCGGAAGCAAGTCGAGAAGCGGGTGAAAAAGAGGTAGAGAAAGTTTTTCCTCCCTTTAACTTTGAACATGAAATGGATAAAATCAAAATCTTTGTCCCTTTCAACGAACTTATCAGAAAGGGTGAATACCGGGAGAAAATTATTAAAATGCTGAAAATGGAAGGGACCCCCGAAACTTTGAATGTCCAAGATGATCACCCTGCCATCTTGTTTGGTCCGCGTGTTGAAGAGACAAGTGATATTGAGGATGCCCCATCGTTCTACGTCAGTCTAAAGGTCCACAACATGACCCTACATAAATCCATGTTGGATTCAGGTGCGTCGCACAACCTCATGCCAAAGGTGATCATGGATGAATTGGGTTTGGACGTCACCAGACCTTATAAGGACATTTTCTCTTTTGAATCGAGAAAATTCAAGTGCCTGGGNCCTTTCAACGAACTTATCAGAAAGGGTGAATACCGGGAGAAAATTATTAAAATGCTGAAAATGGAAGGGACCCCCGAAACTTTGAATGTCCAATATGATCACCCTGCCATCTTGTTTGGTCCGCATGTTGAAGAGACAAGTGATACTGAGGATGCCCCACCGTTCTACGTCAGTCTAAAGGTCCACAAAATGACCCTACATAAATCCATGTTGGATTCAGGTGCGTCGCACAACCTCATGCCAAAGGTGATCATGGATGAATTGGGTTTGGACGTCACCAGACCTTATAAGGACATTTTCTCTTTTGAATCGAGAAAATTCAAGTGCCTGGGCCTCATCAAAGACTTGGTCATGTCATTGGCCCAGATCCATTTGAAGAACATGGTGATGGACGTGGTCGTGGCGGACATACCCCCTAATTTTGGCATGTTGTTGTCTAGATCGTGGGCTGCAAAGTTAAAAGGGACCCTGCAAATGGACATGTCATACGCCACCATTCCGATTTTTGGCTAGGACAGACGGTTGTATAGAGAAGTGTTGTTGAAGTACATGGTGAGCAGCAAGACGCAGCCAAATAACCATCCCATATACTCCATTGACACTGAGTTTGGCTCTTCTATATTCTACAATGACCTGAGTTTTGAAGAAGAAGGGTCAACAACCATCATGGAAGCCGATGAGAAAACCGCGCGGAAAGCAGCAGAGTGCGCCGACTCAAAGGACCGCGCAGAAAATAGGATATGGAACATGAGTTTCGACAGTGCGGTCAACAAAGAAGGGGTTGGGACCGACGTGTGGGTAATCCCTCCCTGAAATGGGCACAAAGCTGTGCTCATACAAGCTCGCATTCAAATGCATAAACAACATGGCCGAGTATCTAATTTTGGGCCTGAAAGTGTTGAAAGAATTAGGCACAAAGAGGGTAGCAGTGCACAGAGACTTTGAATTGGTCATAAACCAGGTTAAAGGCATATATCAGACAAAGCACCCCAGGATGAGAGCGTACATAAACTTTGCACTGGACCTCCTCGAAGATTTCTCGGAGTATGACATATCTACTATTCCAAGGGAGCAAAATCAGATCACCGATGCGTTGGCCACCTCGGCCTCAGTTTTTAAATCCCCATCTTACCAAACAAAAAATATGAGATTGAGGTCAAACACAGGCCGACAGTGCATGATAATATCAAATACTGGCAGGTGTTTGAGGACAACAAGTAGGTAGAAAGATTTCTCTAGATGAGCGACGAGTTCACTAACATAAACATTGATGACGAATGTTGTTGCGACGAAGATGGGAGTGCGGATGCGCATAGTAATGACGACCCTTTCCAGAACCAGATTGCGGGAAAGGACATAATACAACTGAAAAATAACATCATTCTGAAGGGGCTAGTGCCGTTGGAAAAGTTGTTTGATGAAAATGACGTGGCTAAAAACCCCAAGATCATTGCAAATGAAGAATACGTGGAAGACTGCAACATCGGGACTGAGGATAACCCGAAAATGATCAAGTTATCGAGAATGCTCAGCCCAGAGGTCAAGCAAGACTATGTCAAGATCATGAAGGAGTTTCCCGACTTTTTCACATGGAGCTATGATGATTTGAAGGTGTATGACACTAAGGTGATCCAACATGTTATCCCTCTCAAGGAAGATCAGAAACCTTTCAAACAGAAACTGAGATAGATACAACCCCTGTTACTACCGTTGATCGAGAAAGAGGTAAAAAAACTTTTTGACTCGAAGATTATTGTTTCTTTGCGATTCTCTAAATGGGTGGCTAATTCGGTGCCCATAAGAAAGAAGAGAGGCGAGATAAGACTGTGTGTAGACTTCTAAAATTTAAACAAAGTGTCCCTCAAGGATCACTACCCTCTTCCCAAAATGGACTATATCCTGCAAAAGGTGGTGGGGTCCCAGAAGATGTCCATGTTGGACAGTTTTTCAGGGTATAATTAGATCAAGACGACAGGGAAAAAACAACTTTCACAACTCCATGGGGGATGTTCATGGACGCCAAGATGCCCTTCGCCCTAATGAACACTGGAGCTACTTTCCAGAGGGCAATGGACATCGTGTTTGCCGATGAAAAGGATAGGTTCATTGTGATCTATATGGACGACATCACGATATACTCTGCCTTCGACGAACAACACCTCGAGCATCTGAAGAAAGTTTTCTAGAAGTGCCAGAAGTTCAGCATATCACTAAATCCAAAGAAATCACATTTCGAGGTGGAAGAAGGGAATCTTTGGGGACATATTATCTCGAGGGAAGACATTAAGATAGACCCCAACAGGGTTGAAGGAATCCTGAAGATCGACACTTTGCGTAGTAAAAAAAAAGTGCAATCTTTCCTGGGAAAAGTAAACTTCATGAGGATATTCATCCCGAATCTGGCAGAGATTATAAAGCATATCACCTGCACGCTCAGAAAGGGAAATGAAATCAAGTGGAACCCGAAGGCCAAGAAATCATTTGAAGATATCAAGGTGGCATTGACTAGATCACTTGTACTATCCAATCCATATTTCATGAAGGACTTAATCCTGTTTTCATTCGCCTCAGAGCATACGATTGCTGATGTGTTGTTACATAAAGACGAGCAAAACTTCGAGAAGCCTATAGCTTATTTCAACAAGACGTTGTAGGATGCTCCACTAAGGTATAACATCATGGAAAAACAAGTGTATGCTTTAGTGAAGGCCTTGAAGGAGTTCAGGACATACATATTGCATTCCCACATCATTGCTTATGTGCCCAGCAACTCAGTAAAGGATATCCTGAGTCATCCCGACCCCGAAGGAAGGAGAGGTAAGTGGATAGCGGCCATGCTGGAATATGACCTGGAGATCAATCCTACGAAACTAATTAAGGGTCAGGGCCTTGCAAAGCTAATGGCACAGTCGGACTGCGACGTTGTGGGAATAAATTTCATCGTCGATCTGTCAAAGAGTTATCAAGAAGAAACGACTGCGCAAGTGTCCCAACAGTTCGTCGATTCACCATGGTATGCAGATATCATCTATGTGTTGAAAAATATTCAGGCCCCTTTGAGTGTAAGTAAGACTAAGGCCATATTTCTCAAGCTTAAAGCGGTCAAGTTCTCCATCCTAGAAAAATCACTCTACTGGAAAGATCTTGGGGGAATGTTGCTGAGCTATTTGTTGGAGAACGATGTGAAGCGAGTCACAGAATAATTTAACAAGGGTGACTGCGAGGGACACCATTACTGGAAAACCACCGTGCACAAAATTCTAGGGGAGGGTTACTATTGGCCTACAATCTTCGTAGACGTGTACAAATAAGTCTCCAACTGCCACGAATGTCATATTTTCGACAGGAGAAGAAAGATGCAACCCCTACCACTAAAGCCGATCTCAATCGAGGCACCATTCATGAAGTGGGGTTTGGATTTCACAGGGGAAATAAATCTACCATCCTCGGCGCAACACAAATGGATACTCACGACCACTGACTACTTCAAAAAATAGATAGAAGTGATCCCCATGAAACAAGCTACCGACGCAGTCATCATCCAATTCCTGGAGACAAACATCTTGTCAAGGTTCGGATGTCCCATAAAGATCATAACAGACAATGCGGCCACATTCAAGTCTAAGAGGATGGAAAATTTTTGTCATGATTACAATAGAACCTTGGGGCATTCTACGACGTACTAACCACAAGGAAACGAGTTATCAAAATCCTCAAATAAAAGCCTATTCAGAATCATCAAAAGGCTCCTGCAAGACAATAAGAAAGCCTGGCATAAAAATATTATCTATGCGTTGTGGGAAGATCGGGTTACCACCAAGAAGTCCATCTCAACGTCGCCTTTTTAGATTGTATACAGCGCAGACACAATTTTCCCTACCACATTGGGGTTGCCCGTTAGAAAAATGTTGCAAGAGCAGGAGGCTGAGCCAAATGACGCGCAGAGAAGAATAAATCAGCTGGTTCACACACATCAGATGAGGGAACAAGTGTACAATCGATCACAGGTCCACTAGGAAAAGATGAAGAAAGCCTTTGGCAAGCGTTCCAAGCAAGAGGATTTTCAGTTGGGTGATCTATTGTTGAGATGGGACACGAGAAATGAGGACAAAGGAAAGCATGGAAAATTCGATAATGTATGGATGGGTCCATTCAGAATCGGTGCACATCGCGGAAGTAATGCTTATTTTCTGGAAGAACTAAATGGGGAGTACGTTGGTTGGGGGCCTGTAAACGACAGGTTCCTCAAACATTATCTGATGAAATAAATTCCATTTAGGTCATTTCTCATTGTAAATAGTCGTTTTATTTTTGTGTCAAGTCAGTAGGTCAGCAGAAAATTGAAGCCCGAAGTGAAGGCCCTAAGTTTTATGCTGAGTCTTTTAGAAACTGCATCGATAGGTTTAGATTGCATCCTGTTTTTCATATTGCAGTATGGAAGAGTCGAAAATAAGGCCCAATGGTTAGGCACTTGGTCTACTATTATTTGCTACCTCGCGGGGAGGATAGCATCCCCGTTGGAGCAAGTTGTTAGCGCCACCATTTTTCTTTCAATTAGAGTCAGTTTTCAGTCGATTTCAGCCCATGTGTCAAAACACATGAAGTCGGGTACATAGCAATGAAGGGGTCGAAGTCAGCAAGTGGCCAGTTGGCCCTTGGAAGCGAGAAGGGATGTTAGAGTCGAAACATACGTGAAGGGTATGGGAATGTTGTTCCCAGAAAGTCGGGTCCTCTCAAAGTTAAGTTTCTATGTACCCCAAGTCGAGTCAAGTAGTTAATGGAGGTCGTGTCGGCAGGTGTTGTAGCTATTATCAGTTCATCATGAAGGTCGAAGGAATGAAAAATTGCGGCATTCACATCGCGTATGCTCTGCAACCCTCATTGCCTGTGCCTTACACGCAGGGATGTGTTATGGAAAATATGTGGTTCGATTAGAAACATCTAGTCTCCATGAATTCAGTGTTCTTTGGCATGATTCTTCCTTCAGTCCGATCGGTTATAAATCCCAGAGGTTCTACACCCATTTTGTTTCGTGAAATCAGACTTAGGATCTGTCTGTAAGTTTTCTCGTAGGCCCAAGTTGATCGAATTATCCATTTTGGGCATCCGCCCAATATACTACGTGGAAGACAGATACTAGGCATGCCATGGTGACCTCTTAGAACATGAAGAAGGGTACACGTAGTGGCGGGATCGCCAGACCTAAACCCCAGAGTGATTGGGATTCATT
>JASDQU010500703.1:74959-87393 GCA_032191745.1 Picea mariana | reverse complement strand
ATCTTACCAAACAAAAAATATGAGATTGAGGTCAAACACAGGCCGACAGTGCCTAATAATATCAAATACTGGCAGGTGTTTGAGGACGATAAGTAGGTAGAAAGATTTCTCGAGATGAGCGACGAGTTCGCTAACATAAACATTGATGAAGAATGTTGTTGCAATGAAGATGGTAGTGCAGATGCGCACAGTAATGACGACCCTTTTCGGAACCAGATTGTGGGAAAGGACATAATACAATTGAAAAATAACATCATTCTGAAGGGGCTAGTGCCGTTGGAAAAGTTGTTTGATGAAAATGACGTGGCTAAAAACCCCAAGATCATTGCAAATGAAGAATACGTGGAAGACTGCAACATCGGGACTGAGGATAACCCGAAAATGATCAAGTTATCGAGAACCCTCAGCCCAAAGGTCAAGCAAGACTATGTCAAGATCATGAAGGAGTTCCCCAACGTTTTCACATGGAGCTATGATGATTTGAAGGTGTATGACACTAAGGTGATCCAACATGTTATCCCTCTCAAGGAAGATCAGAAACCTTTCAAACAGAAGCTGAGATAGATAAAACCCCTGTTACTACCATTGATCGAGAAAGAGGTAAAGAAAATTTTTGACGTAAAGATTATTGTTTCTTTGCGATTCTCTAAATGGGTGGCTAATTTGGTGCCCGTAAGAAAGAAGAGAGGCGAGATAAGACTGTGTGTAGACTTCTGAAATTTAAACAAAGTGTCCCTCAAGGATCACTACACTCTTCCCAAAATGGACCATATCCTGCAAAAGGTGGTGGGGTCCCAGAAGATGTCCATGTTGGACAGTTTTTTAGGGTATAATTAGATCATGGTCCACCTAGACGACAGGGAAAAAACAACTTTCACAACTCCATGGGGGATGTTCATGTACGCCAAGATGCCCTTCGCCCTGATGAACACTGGAGTCACTTTCCAGAGGGCAATGGACATCGTGTTTGTCAATGAAAAGGATAGGTTCATTGTGATCTATATGGACGACATCATGATATACTCTGCCTCCAACGAACAACACCTCGAGCATCTGAAGAAAGTTTTCCAGAAGTGCCAGAAGTTCGGCATATCACTAAATCCAAAGAAATCACATTTCGGGGTGGAAGAAGGGAAGCTTTTGGGACATATTATCTCGAGGGAAGACATTAAGATAGACCCCAATAGGGTTGAAGGAATCCTGAAGATCGGCACTCTGCGTAGTAAAAAAGAAGTGCAATCCTTCCTGGGAAAAGTAAACTTCATGAGGATATTCATCCCGAATCTAGCAGAGATTATAAAGCATATCACCTGCACGCTCAGAAAGGGAAATGAAATCAAGTGGAACCCGGAGGCCAAGAAATCATTTGAAGATATCAAGGTGGCATTGACTAGAGCACTTGTACTATCCAATCCATATTTCATGAAGGACTTCATCCTGTTTTCATTCGCCTCAGAGCATACGATTGCTGATGTGTTGTTACATAAAGACGAGCAAAACTTCGAGAAGCCTATAGCTTATTTCAGCAAGACGTTGTAGGATGCTCCACTAAGGTACAACATCATGGAAAAACAAGTGTATGCTTTAGTGAAGGCCTTGAAGGAGTTCAGGAAATACATATTGCATTCCCACATCATTGCTTATGTGCCCAGCAACTTAGTAAGGATATCCTGACTCAGCCCGAACCCGAAGGAAGGAGAGGTAAGTGGATAGTGAGCATGTTGGAATATGACCTCAAGATCAATCCTACGAAACTAATTAAGGGTCAGGGCCTTGCAAAGCTAATGGCACAGTCAGACTACGACGTTGTGGGAATAAATTTCATCGTCGATCTGTCAAAGAGTCCTCAAGAAGAAATGACTGCGCAAGTGTCCCAACAGTTCGTCAATTCGCCATGGTATGCAGATATCATCTATGTGTTGAAAAATATCCAGGCCCCTCCGAGCGTAAGTAAGACTAAGGCCAAATTTCTCAAGCTTAAAGCGGTCAAGTTCTCCATCCTAGAAAAATCACTCTACTGGAAAGATCTCGGGGGAATGTTGTTGAGATGTTTGTTGGAGAATGATGTGAAGCGAGTCACAGAATAATTTAACAAGGGTGACTGCAGGGGACACCATTACTGGAAAACCACCGTGCACAAAATCCTAGGGGAGGGTTAATATTGGCCTACAATCTTCGTAGACGTGTACAAATAAGTCTCCAACTGCCACGAATGTCATATTTTCGATAGGAGAAGAAAGATGCAACCCCTACCGCTAAAGCCGATCTCAATTGAGGCACCATTCATGCAGTGGGGTTTGGATTTCATAGGGGAAATAAATCTACCATCCTCGGCGCAACACAAATGGATACTCACGACCACTGACTACTTCAAAAAATGGATAGAAGTGATCCCCACGAAACAAGCTACCGACGCAGTCATCATCCAATTCCTGGAGACAAACATCTTGTCAAGGTTCGGGTGTCCCGTAAAGATCATAACAGACAATGCGACCACATTCAAGTCTAAGAGGATGGAAAAGTTTTGTCATGATTACAATATAACCCTGGGGCATTCTACGACATACTAACCACAAGGAAACAGGTTAGCAAAATGCTCAAATAAAAGCCTATTCAGAATCATCAAAAGGCTCCTGCAAGACAATAAGAAAGCCTGGCATAAAAATCTTATCTATGTGTTGTGGGCAGATTGGGTTACCACCAAGAAGTCCATCTCAGCGTCGCCTTTTTAGATTGTATACAACGCGGACACAATTTTCCCTACCACACTGGGGTTGCCCATTAGAAAACTGTTGCAAGAGCAGGAGGCTGAGCCAAATGACGCGCAGAGAAGAATAAATCAGCTGGTTCACACACATCAGATGAGGGAACAAGTGTACAATCGATCACAGGTCCACCAGGAAAAGATGAAGAAAGCCTTTGGCAAGCGTTCCAAGCAAGAGGATTTTCGGTTGGGTGATCTAGTGTTGAGATGGGACACGAGAAATGAGGACAAAGGAAAGCACGGAAAATTCGATAACGTATGGACGGGTCCATTCAGAATTGGTGCACATCACGGAAATAATGCTTATTTTCTGGAAGAACTAAATGGGGAGTGCGTTGGTTGGGGGCCTGTAAACGACAGGTTCCTCAAACATTATCATTTAGGTCATTTTTCATTGTAAATAGTCATTTTATTTTTGTGTCAAGTCAGTAGGTCAGCAGAAAATTGAAGCCCGAAGTGAAGGCCCTAAGTTTTATGCTTAGTCTTTTAGAAACTGCATCGATAGGTTTAGGTTGCATCCTGTTTTTCATATTGTAGTATGGAAGAGTCAAAAATAAGGCCCAATGGTTAGGCACCTGGTCTACTATTATTTGCTACCTCGTGGGGAGGATAGCATCCCCGTTGGAGCGAGTTGTTAGCGCCACCATTTTTCTTTCAATTAGAGTCAGTTTTCAGTCGATTTCAGCCCATGTGTCAAAACACGTGAAGTCGGGTACATAGCAATGAAGGGGTCGAAGTCAGCAAGTGGCCAGTTGGCCCTTGGAAGCGAGAAGGGATGTTAGAGTCGAAACATATGTGAAGGGTACGGGCATGTTGTTCCCAGAAAGTCAGGTCCTCTCAAAGTTACGTTTCTACGTACCCCAGGTCGAGTCAAGTAGTTAATGGAGGTCTCATCGGCAGGGGTTGTAGCTATTATCAGTTCATCATGAAGGCCGAAGGAATGAAAAATTGCGGCGTTCGCATCACGTATGCTCTGCAACCCTCATTGCATGTGCCTTACACATAGGGATGTGTTATGGAAAATCTGTAGTTCGATTAGAAACATCTAGTCTCCATGAATTTAGTGTTCTTTGGCACGATTCTTCCTTCCGTCCGATCGGTTATAAATCCCAGAGGTTCTACACCCATTTTTTTTCATGAAATCAGACTTAGGATCTGTCTGTAAGTTTTCTCGTAGGCCCAAGTTGATCGAATTATCCATTTTGGTCATCCGCCCGATATACTACGCGCAAGACAGATACCAGGCATGCCATGGTGACCTCTCAGAACATGAAGAAGGGTACACGTAGTGGCGGGATCGCCAGACCCAAACCCCAGAGTGATTGGGATTCATTCTCACTCACAACATGCATCCCCAAATATAAAAAAGGGATTTTCCCTTTACCCAAGGGAACAATGACATCACACCACGCAGAACTTGGAATGGAAGGAACTGTGCAAGAAGGACACACAGTAAAAGCCATGTCTCCCCAACAACAAATACCTCAGAGAAGGGGTAGACCAAGGAAGAACAAGGAAGTTGGGGAAACTCGAATCTCAGATGGGTCACGCGCATGATCGATCGCTGAATAATTACTTATGCATGTTGTCCTGCTGGATCCTTTGGAGGGTACCAGCCAAGAAAGTGGGAGGAGAACAAGGAGGATGGATGTCGATGGTTCAAATGATCAAGAGACGTCTCAGCAGTTGAAGCTAGCCATTGTCAAACTGTACCAAGAAAACAGGGAGCTGAGACAACAACTGGCAACAAAGATCACGGAAGAATCAACAACACAAGGTCGCGAATGGAACGTGATGTGGCTCAAAAGACAACTTTGAGAGGCGTAGGATATGATTGTACAGTTGCCCGAAGCATAGCGGCTGTTGGAAGAAAGGTATTCCAAAAACTCCAGAGAATGTGAAGTGGCCGAAGAGATAGCCCGTGCAACTCTCGCCAGGGAGTAGAAGAAACAAGATTAGCCGAGTTCATTCCTGTATTTGCAAACAGAAGGTAAATCTTGACAATTTTGAGGGAAACATTGCCCAAGACATTTTTCCATTTTGATAATGGTCCTGACTTTCTACAACCACTTTTCACGCACACTTTCCCTAGCAAATGAGCACATGGAAGAAAATCAAAGTCGTTACAGCAGACAATGGGACTCTGAAAAACACTTGTCCACCCAGATACCTGATAAAAAACTGAATCCCCGTGGTGGATTACAACGACCATGATGTATCCAGATGCATCTTTTTTCTATTTTTGGAAAACGTCATGCAAAGAGTTTTGTAATGCAGAACAGTTAGTTTCCTAGTTTGTAGAGATAGCAGTTAGAATATTAGGGTAGCCCAAGCGACTCCCTCGTTTAGATATTTGATCTTTTCGATGTAAGCCAGGTTGGTTGGAAAAATTAGTATAGACAGTAACTATTGTATGTAATTTGAGATCGTCTGAAACTTAATGCAAAGGTCCTGTAACCTTGATGAAAAGATTCTAATTGTAGCAGTTGGATGTATTTTTTTCCTTTCTTTGCATACGTTCTTCCTGTTATCTTTATTCATATCTTTTTTTGTCTAATTCAGAACAAATTTTTGAACCTGTGGGTTCGCTGCTCAACGCCCTTTGTTTGCGCCATTTAGACAAAACATTTTTCTTCTAAAAGTTAACTCTGAATTTATCTGCAACAATGCTTTGAGTTACTTCTTGTGTTTTTTCCTCGCCACACATTAGGACTTGGCACTGAAGACTATTGCTCGCTTAGCCTTATCCTCTCATGTTCAGTCACCGAGTAATTTGTTTCTGTTGTTTTTCTCAAATCGACTCCATAACCCAAAGTCTTACTTTCTTGCGCCAATATAACTAGAACCCATTATTTCAAAGGTGTTAAATCTAGCCACAGTTTCAAGGCCATATCCCGTGCGGAGACGAAGTCTCCCGAGAGAGCCCTCTCCAAGTCCGAAAGACTAGTTTTGGGCCTCAAAGTTGGTTGAAACAGTTACCTTTGTCGTATGTTTATTAGCCGAACAGATTTACAGAGTGCTAACACACTTCTCACCACATAAATCTCAGCAATCAAATTCTATTCTTTTCTGCATAGCTTTTCTACTTGTCTTGGGAAGCCTTTAAATTATGCTTGATATTTTTCATTTGTTCTTCCATTTTTTTTAACAAATCTATCCCAATGAAGGATTTGTCTGCTGATTTGTCCCAACTCACTGGTGTGTTACACTTTCTACCATACAAAGCTTTAAAGGGACTCATTGTTAATGAGGCCTAATACCCATTATTATAGGAAATCTCCACTAAGTGGATGTAGTCTTCCCATTTTCATGGCCGATCCATCACATACATCCTAAGCATGTCTTCAATTATCCTATTGGTCCTTTTTGTTTTCCCATTTTACTCTGGGTGATATGTCGTACTAAGATTCAGATTTGTCCCAAATCCTTTGAACAAACCTTAACAAAATTTGGATGTAAAATTGGAATATTTGTCTGAAACTATTATCGTAGGCACCCCATGTATTCTGGAAACTTCCTTCATGTAAATCTCTACAATGTTTTTTGTCTTGTGTGTTGTCTTTACCGAAATAAAATGCATTTCCTTAGTCAATTTATCCACCACCACCATGATGGAACCATCCTGCTTCATTGTTATGGGCATATTTGTAATAAAATCTATTGTAACCACTTCCCACTTCCATTATGGAATGGGCAATGGATGTAGCAATCTCGTTGGGTGTTTGTGCTATGCTTTCACCTTTTGGCAGTCTAGACACCAGGCTATGTAGTTAGCTATTTTTTTCTTCACGACCAAAAGTGTTGGCTCCTTACAGTTGTAATGGATTTTCGAATATCCTGGGTGCTTATCATATGGTGCATTGTGCATTTCCATCAGCACTATATTTTTTATCTCCATGGAATTTGGTACATACACCTTTCCCTTGTACAAGAGGATTCCATCCTCTTTTAATTCATGTTTTTTTAATTTTCTGCTGTGAATTTTCTTGTTGTAAGTTTTCTTTTATTTGCAAATAGAGTTTATCTGAATTTGATGCTTCAAGAATTTAATGTTTTAAATATGTCATGTACATGCTGATGGCTGAAATATGCACTTCATGAGCTCTTGTGTTGAGTGCATCAACCACTTGATTTTCTTTGCATTTAATATGTTTAATGTCAAAGTCATACTCACTAAGAAACTCCAATCATCTAGTTTGCCTCACATTCAGTGTTGGTTTTCCAGACAAATGTTTTAGACCACAATGGTCTGTTCTTAGCTCAAACCTCTTCCCCATGAGACAATGACTCCACATTTTCAATGTGTGTACAATGTATGCTAGCTCTAAATCACAGTTTGCATAATTTCTCTCATGCTCCTTTAGTTTTCTAGATTCAAAACATACCACATGATCCTTTGACTAAGGAACCCATCGATCCCTTCCTTGCATGCATCTTTGCATGCCACAAAGCCTTCATCTAGATCTGCAATCTTTAATATGGACGCACTTGTCAAAAAAAATTTCAACTATTGAAAACTTTCTTCAAATTTTGGAGTCCAATTAAATTCTACTCCCTTCTTTTGCAATGAAGTGATTGGGCTTACAATCTTTGAAAACCCTTTTATGAATCTTTAGTAATAACCCACGAGACCCATAAATGATCTAACCTCCATGAAATTTCTTAGCATTGACCATACTCTAATGGCCTCTATCTTCTTGGGATCAAGTAGTGGACCTTCTTTTGAAATAATATACCCCAAGTAGTGGACCTTCTTTTGAAATACTATGCCCCAAGTAGTGGACCTTATTTTGATAAAAGATGCACTTACTTAGTTTGGCATATAATTTATGCTCTATTAAAACCTTTAGCACCATTATTAAATGCTTCTCATGCTCCTCCTCATATTTAGAGTAGATGAGAATGTCATATAAGAAAACAATTACAAACTTTTCCAGGTACTCCCTAAATACTCCATTCATTAGACACATAAAAACAATCGGGGAATTTGATAGTCCAAATGGCACTACCATGAATTCATAATGCCCATACCTTGTTCTAAATGTTTTTTTGTTGATATCTTATTCTTTTATYCTCACTTGATGATATCCTGATCTCAAGTCAATCTTGGAAAATATTCTCACACCTTTTAGTTGATCAAATAAATCATCAATCCTTGGCAAGGGATATTTATTCTTTATAGTGACCTTATTCAGTTGTCTGAAATCAATACACAACCTTAAGATTCCATATTTCTTTTTCACAAAAATAGTTGGGGATMCCTAAGGTGACACACTTGGGCRTATATACCCYTTCAAAAKTTCTTCTAGCTGCATCTACAASTCTTTCAATTATGGTGTGCCCATTCTGTAAGGTTTCTTGGACATTGAGAAACACTTGGCATTGAATCAATAGAGAAATAAATATCCCTCTTTCATGGAAGTCCTAGGATTTCCTCAAAAACATCTGCAAGATCTCTCAAGACTAGATGGCCTTCAAGATTAGTTGTTTTATCTCTAGCTTCCTCTTCCATATGGGCTACAAAAATTTGAAATCCTTTCCTAAAACTCTTTTTCATCTACATGGATGAAATTTCTCTAACAACTAAAACTATCGGAATGCCTTGAATCTTTCCTTGCTTCCCTTTCTCATCAAGAAAAGTTATTGTCTTTTTGTAACCATCTAGGACAACATGGTGTTTTTCCAACCAATCCATGTCAATTAGACAGTCATATGAACCCAAAGGTATAATCTTCACATCTAACTTTGTGTTGAGTCCATTCATGTCTTTCGGGCAATATTTAACCAACTCATTGATCTTTCTCTTAGCCTCTATGGAAAACTGAACTAACCAATATTTCTTATGCTTACTCCTTTGCAAGTGAAATCTTTCAATAATGTTACAGTTTATGTAACTATGGCTAGCTCCATAATCAATTAAAACTGTTATGGGTTGGTTATTAATATTACCTTCTACTTCAATAACGGGTGATTGACACTCTGCTTGCTTGTTGTCCAAGGCTGCATAAATCCTTGGCATGCTTTCTCCCATATCTTCCATTGTTTCATCCTCCTTAATGTTGTGAAAAATTGTAACATACCCAGCCACCCACAGGTCGGGGTACGCTACCTTCAAGCCTGCCCTTGGACTTCTTTCTCTTACTGATACATTTTTAAATTAATTTAAGGATGCATAAAAGAAAAGACTTTAACGACATGCACATCAGTAGTCAACAAGAATGCATAGTCTAAAGATTCAATTAAAGGATAATTAAATATACAATGGAAAATGAATTCATACACAGATAATAATATCACAACAGAGAGCACTTATCTTTATGAAAGATGACACCAACTGGCTGCAGACCAAGGATGTTCCACCCAACCATAGAAACCATTGTTCCAAAACTCAACAATGGTGTCACCCCCGAGCCAGAGCTATGAATCCACAAGGACGGTTCCAGAGTGTACTTGGGTTCCCAAACCAGTCAACTCTCAAGCTCTCATAGGTTTCCCAACACCCACAACAATCCAAGTACCCAACTCTCTTCTACCCGACCTCTACCACCCCAAGAGAATGGACCTCCACCCTTCTTTGCCACGCAGTCCCTCAGGAAGTCCTTCTCCTTTTTCCAGGGCCTCCAACACAACTGGTCCAGAATCTCAATACTGGAACTCTCAGGACTCGTAGTTGTGAGAAAAACAAGGCATGGGCCAATGCATCTCAGACATGCAGGCCCCAAGTCATGGCTGGATTTCACCAATAACCATTACATCCAACTATCCCATGGCTAATTATTCAACAGTTCCTTTCGCTTTTCCAAGCCAAGATGCGGATGAGGATGGATCAATGGATGGGTAAGTGCGTGCATGGGAGTGCGTGAGGGAAAAATGAGTAAATGTATAGGGAATCAACGAACAAGCCATCAGTCGAACCCCCCCATCAGACTAGAGGCAGGTTTAAGTAACCTCATGGGGAAATCAAGAACCTCCTGGCCTTCCCCAAGAATCTCACATAACCGACCCCCCCACCCTAGAAAAAAACGATAATTAAAATAGAAATAAACACTTAGCCCCTCAAGCCCCCTCTCTTTTGGAATCATATCCCCCTATAACTCTAGTCCTTGTCCGTCTAGCAGCCAAAACTGCGTTTATTATTAATAATGATAAAAACATTACATGTCTTGGGCACACTGGCCCTTTAATAATTGTTTGGGCACTCATGCCTCTCAACATTGTAACAATACATTATTTAAAATGGAGGTTCAAAACCTGGGGTGTTACATCCCCTCCCCCTTATTTTGGCACTTTCCTCAATGCATATACAAAATAGAGATCAAATTCTCAAATTTATTCAAAAAGCTGGAGGTACTCTGCCCGCATGGCATCTTCATTCTCCCAGGTATCATATTCAGGACCGTAGCAGGTCCACTGAACTTTTACAACCTCTATAACTCGATTCCAGGGCATTTTGACTTTTCTATCCAAGACCCATACTGTCTGAACCTGAAAATCTCCCTCTGTCTCTACTTGAATCAGATGCCAATAAATAACATGGTTAGGATCATGTACACATTTCTTTAGTAAAGAGACATGAAATACATTATGCACATTCATGGAAGTGGGCAATGCAAGCATGTATGCAACTGGCCCTATTCTGTCCAATATTTCAAATGGACCACAGAATCTGGCTGCCAGCTTTGTACAACTACCCAATTTCAANTTCTTGGGCTTCAATTTCAAAAGTACATGCTCCCTTACTTTAAATTCTCTAGCTGTCATGTTCTTGTTTGCATAAACTTTCTGTCTATCCTGAGCTGCCTTTAAATTCTGCTTGATCTTGACCACCTGGTCTTCCATGTCCTTTAGCAACTCCAACCCAAGTACCACTCTATCTGTTGGGTTGTCCCAACTTACTGGAGTATCACATTTCCTACCATACAAGGCTTCAAATGGGCTCATTCTCAATGAATCTTGATACCCATTATTATATGCAAACTCAACCAAGTGTAAGTAATCTTCCCACTTAGATGACTTATCCATCACATACATTCTCAGCATGTCTTCAATTATTTGATTGAATCTCTCTGTTTTCCCATTTGTCTGGGGATGATATGTTGTGCTAAAGTTTAGATTTGTGTCAAATCCTTTAAACATTCCCCTCTAGAAATTGGAAGTAAACTTCGTATCTCTATCTGAGATGATTGTCCTAGGTATCCCATGCAACCTAGCAATTTCCTTCATGAAAATTTCTGCAATATTAGCCACTATACGCATTGTCTTCACAGGCACAAAATGACCAGCCTTTGTTAGTTTGTCAACCACCACCATGATTGAATCATTTTGCTTATTCATTCTGGGTAATCCTGTGATGAAATCCATGGTGATCACTTCCCATTTCTTCTCTGGAATTGGAAATGGATGCAACAAACCCATTGGGTGCCTATGCTCATCCTTCACCTTCTGACATTCCATACATCGAGCGATGTAATCAACAACATCCTTCTTCATTCCTAACCAAAAGAACTGGCTTCTTACTGCTGTAATTTTTTTCTGGTAACCGGAATGTCCAGCATAAGGAACATCATGCATTTCCTTCAGTACCAAATTTCTCAGTTCTCCAGAACTAGGAACATAGATTCTATTTTTATGCATGAGCAATTCATCTTCCTTTATCTCATACTCCTTTATTTTCTGATGTACATCTCCTTGCTGTAAGTTTTCCTTTACCTGTAGGTAATGTTGGTATGTAACAAGACCATCTAAAATTTTTCTCTTCAAGTTTGACTGATGCATACTGACAGCAGTAGCATGCATGATATGCACTTTTCTACTAAGTGCATTGACAAATCTATTCTCCTTTCCCTTGATATGCTTGATATTGAAGTCATATTCACTTAAAAATTCCAGCCATATTCAGGCATTCAAGGTTGGTTGTTCAAAAAGATACTTCAGGCCAATGTGGTATGTCCTTAATTCAAATTTATTCCTCATGAGATAATGCCTCCACATCCTCAAGGCGTGAACAATGGCAACAAGTTCCAAGTCGTGGGTGGCATATTTCCTCTCATGTTCCTTAAGCTTTCTGGACTCATATCCAATGACATGTCCATTTTTCATGAGGAATCCCCCAAGTCCTTCCTTACATGCATCTGTACATACCACAAAACTTTCATTTGGGTCAACAATATTTAACATAGGTGCACTAGTAAGTAATTCCTTCAACATTTTAAAATTATTTTCATACTTGAGTGTCCATTCAAATTTAGTTCCCTTATTTTGCAAAGAAGTGATGGGATGAGCAATCTTAGAGAACCCTACTATGAACCTTCTATAGTAGCCAACTAATCCCATAAAATATCTGACATTTGACACATTTCTGGGTGTTGGCCATCCTCTAATGGCTTCGATCTTCTATGTATCTACTGCTATGCCCTACTCTGAAATAATGCGTACCAAGTAATGGATCCACTTTTGATAAAAAGAACACTTACTCAACTTGGCATACAACTGATGTTCTCTCAGTACTTGCAATACCAGTCTTAAGTGACGTTCATGCTCGTCTTCATACTTAGAATAGATAAGTATTTCATTTAGGAATACTATGACAAACTTATCCAAATAATTTCTGAATATGCCATTCATTAAACACATGAATACAACTGGTGCATTGGTCAGTCCAAACGACACC
>JASDQU010500703.1:64241-74859 GCA_032191745.1 Picea mariana | reverse complement strand
AACTTTCATACATCTCTTTGATCATCATGAATTAACAAGTTTTAAAGATCAATGATGTTACAAATATTGTGAAATTGAAATTTAATGTGTGCATAGGTAAAAAAATTTAAGTAAAGGTGTTTTTCATCATCCACTTTTTAATATCACAAAGATTGGTTGATGTAAAATCTTATTTCGTTACTTCAAATTGAAATTTTGTGTATGTATAGGTCAAACATTTTAAGTAAAAGTGTTTTTCATCTTCCACTTTCTAATATCACAAAGATTGGTTGATTCAAAATCGTACTTCATTACTTCAAATTGATTGATGGGATAAACACTAACTCTTCTAACTTACGTGAAACACAAACCTTACTTAATTAAAAAAAATTAAACTAAGTACACATTTTATAATAAATCTTGAGAAAAAATTGCAAATTCTACCATAACAACCTATCCAACAAAGTCTACCAGGTCATGGGATATTTGATATTCCATGTATAGCCATACACATTATGGGGATATTTTATATTCAATGTATATCCATCCACATTATAAGATGTTTTATTTTCAAGGTATAGCCATCCAAACAAGAGTTCCTATTATATTAAATTGCAAATGAAATGTGATATACACGTGAAATATAAATATAAATTGAATAAAATTTGAAATTGATATGTACAATGAAATGAATGCATTAGAAATTGACATGTACACTTTCATTAACAATTATGTATATGTATATTGAATAGAAATAGAAATAGAAATTGGCATGTACATTGAAATCAATGCGTTAGAAATTGAAATGGAAATATAAATTAAACATGTACACTTAAATCAATGCATTAGAAATTAAATAGAAATTGAAATGGACATTGAAATTGAAATTGTACATTGAAATCAATGTGTTAGAAATTGACATGTACATTGAAATCAATGCATTAGAAATTGAAAGAGGAATAGAAATTGACATGTATACTAAAATCAATRCGTTAAATTCACATGTACACTTAAATCAACGCATCTAGAAATTGACATGTACACTGAAATCAATGCGCAAATTGAATAGAAATWGAAATAGAAATAGAAATTTACATTGAATATAAATCAACATAGAAATTGAAATTGAGATTGAGATTGAAATACAAAAAGAAATTGAAATTGACATTGAATAGAAATACAAATTGACATGTACACTAAAATCAAAGCGTTAGAAATTGATAATCAACAATTATGTATATATATATATATATATATATATATATATATATATATATATATATATATATATAACAAAAATAGAAATTGACATGTACACTGGACTCAATGCATTAGAAACAGGGATGATTTTAGGGGTTAAATTTCGCACATGGGCTAATTTTCCATGGTTTTTCCAAAAACGAGATTCGCTATTTTAAAAATTATTCGCCCAAATTCTATAGGATAAAATTATTTTACCTTAAAAATTGCCAAAACTTTATAAAAACTATATAAAATCTTTAGAAATTTGAATATTTTTACAAAAATATCGCCAATCATTTATAGTTGGAATATGAAGGATTAGTAAGATTCGCCAAGGTTTCTACATTTTAAAATAAATTTACATCCTTAAAATCATCCCTGATTAGAAATTGACATGTACACTAAAATCAATGCGTTAAAAATTGACATGAACACTTAAATCAATGCATCTAGAAGTTGACATGTACACTGAAATCAATGCATTGATTTCAATGTACATGCATTGATTCATTCAACATTGTTACTTTATTTCTATTCAACTTATTCCTCATGTAACACTTAAAGTATGCCTCTGAATAATACTCTCTATGTTCTCAACAAACCGAGGAAATTGAATAAATTTAAAATGACCAGATTCTTCTCAAACATAGACATATACATATTTTTGATCTTCTACAAATTGTGTCACTATACTAAAAGATGAAGAAGATAGATTGGCATTGATCCTCCTCGATAATACTCTCTATACTTTCAACCCATTGAGGAAAGTGAGTAAATTTCAAATGATTATCTATTAATCTTAGACATATACAAATACATAATTTTGATTATCTACAAATTATGTCAATATCCTAAAAAATGAAGAAGATAGATTGACATTGATCCTTCTCCATAATACTCTCTATACTTTCAACCAACTGAGAAAAGTGAGTAAATTTCAAATGATCAGATCAATCTTGAACATATACATATACATAATGTTGATCATCTACAAATTTTGTGTGAGTACCCACGACTGAAACCAACCTAGATTCATCTTAACATCTGATTTATCAAGCATCGAGAGGGACCAAATTTCTTGAAGTGCAAACCTTTCCTCAAATTTTATATTATAAAAGAAGTTTACACTTCGAAAGATTTTATCCTTCTCAACACTTAATATATCTAAGATTAAGATGAATCTAAACTCGTATTAAATTGCATATATATATATATATATATATATATTTTGATGTATTTTAAATTTAAAAAATAAAAATAAATAATAAAATTATGAAAAATTATAAATTTTCGTTTTAAATTAACACAGTGCACATGCCTATGCCAAAAAATTTAAACTTTAAATAAGATAACCAAAACTTTACCCCTTTATGATAAGTTAATCATGCTTTCCTTTAATAATATTTTATTGCAATGAAAGCAAACTAGTTTTTCAAATAACTCGCAGCCCATAGTTTCCTTTTGTTAATTGTGTTGTGTTGAATCCATGATGTTATGGACCTTTAACGTTCCTAACAAATAAATCTAAAAGTCTTATGGTTCATGTCTCCTAAAAAAAGATACAATATCAATGTGTGATTTGAAAGATGATTTCAATATCAAAGTTTTGTAAAATATTATATTTACAAAGTTTAAAACAATTTTTGGTTTTTTAAAGAGAAAGAATTTTATATTTTATTGAGTTGATGTATTTTTATAATTTAGTATGGGGTAGATGTTTATGTAACATAACACATTAAAATAATAATAATAATAATTTATATATATATATATATATATATATATATATATATATATATATATATATATATAAAATAATTAATATATTAAAAAATGTATATTGGTTTGAATTTGTTCGGTCTAGCATCAATTAAATGATCACTAAAACAATGTAGTGGTTATGGAGATCCTAATATATTGAAAAATATATTAATATTTTTTAATACTTTAATATTAATGTATTAAACCAACATAGATCCATCCTAACTCCGGATCTATCAAGCCCTGAGAGGGATCAAATCTCCAGAGGTAAACACTTTTTTAGAGTGCAAAACTTAAAGAAAGGTTAAAGGTTTGCACCTCGAGAGATTTGATCCCTCTCGACGCTTGATAGATCCAAGTTAAAATGGATCTATGCTAGTTGTAATAGTGGTAGGTAGAATGAGAACAAGTTAATTGGATGTAATTCTAGTGATTTTGAGAAAAAACATTGTTATTTTTATTATTGAGATTAAAATTTATTTTATGTTATGTTTATTTTTAGTAAGTTGTTTATTGATTAATGATAATTTGTTGCATCGAGAATAGTGAGGTGCTCTTCAATCCTTTATGGGGGGATGTTGAGGCCTTATGTTATAATAATAATAATAATAATAATAAGTCAACTCAATTTAAAAAAAAACAATTACACCTGTAAAACTTAACATAAAATGAAATAATAATAAAAAATTATGCATTAAGAAATTGGATCCCCTTTGGTGCTTAATAGATCTGAGTTTAAGACAAATTTATGCTAGTTTACCTATATTTATATTTTTTTTCGAAATGAGAAGAAATGTTGAAAAATTTCCCCAAAATATATTACTTAGTAAAAAAAAAATTGTAAATGTAAAATAAACTTATTAACTCTCCACTTCAGTTTTCTTTATAAAATATTTATTTAATTAATAAATGATAAAAATAATAAATATTTTAGTAAAATTGAATGAGAGGAATACATTAGTGTTTGAGTTCCATATTTATATAATGTTGGACATAAAGATGGTTTTTTTAGGGTTCTTTTTTTCTAGATGGAGCAGTTTGTGCTTGTGGTGCAGTTATTAAATGATCTGGATTTTATGAGCAAAACAGAATGAATACAGATTATTAAAAGATGATTAACATAGAATAACATAGATCTATTCAATAAGGAAATAAACTGAAACTGTAAAATGCAGCGGAAAATAAGCTTGCTGGAATGATGGCAGCTTATCTCTGAGAAGAGATGTGATGACTGAGCTCATTCGCAAGAAGATGATTACAATGAGGATCTGAAGGCCTTTTTACCATAAGCATGAATGTCAAAACTCTAGACATCCAAGAACCTAGACCTAGGAGATAAAGCGCCCTAGGAGATGAAGCGCCAAAATTCATGTGGGCCCCGTTGGGGTAAGTTAGTACATCAACTTCCCGGGGTTGTAACTTTTGCATACGATCTCCATTTTCGGTGCGTGATAGCCTGTTGGAAAGGTTTATCCGAGGATTACAAATTTTTTCATCAGAGTCTAAATTTATCTACAGTCTATTTGTGACAAGCCCTAAAAACGTTGTTTAGGGCCTCAAAATGGCCTCGGAAGTCAGGGACCCGAAAACTAGAAAAAATCTACCAAACTAGAAAACTTCCAAAATGAACCAGTTGGAATAAGTGGGAGGCCACCGACATCCATATGGATCAATCCTCCCCCATTAGGAAGAAATGGTATCCATTGCGTTGAGTTCCCCCATTAGATGAGGAAATTTCTGTTGAATTTGGCCCCTGGTGAGCCACTTGCCTTGGTGCAGGAGCTGCCCTGCTTTGACAACTCGATAAATCTGGATCCTTTTCTGTCGAGTGCCCTTAACCTGTGTGTCCAAAATATGATCACTAGATGCATGTTGCATCCAATTAGGGTTGAGCTATGTTGGTGTCAACTGTTTTGTATCTCTGAGGTGTCGAATAATGGTGGGAAATATGGCCGAAGAAGAGCCACATTGAACACTAGGTGCAGGCTAAGGAAAGGGGGAATGTTGAGTTCAATATCATTGTCACCCACAACCTTGGTGATGGTGTAAGGTCCATAATAGAGTGGGTGAAACTTCCAATGGGGCCATGTAAGGCGTTCTTTCTACAAGTGCAACCAAACATTGTCTCCCACTTGAAACTTATGTGGCACCCGATGTTGATCATGGCGCTGCTTGTACTTGGCATTGGATTTCTGTAAAATATCCTGAACCTGTTGGCGGATGTGCTGGATTCGATCAATGAACCAGGTGGCTTTGTCAACTTCAGTTGGACTAGAGGATGAGTCATTCAAGGTGTTCGTAAGGGGTAGTGCAACATCCATGGGACCCAATGGTTGAAATCCCAACCCCACCTAAAAGGGGTTATGGTCGGTTGAGCTATGAAGGGATCGATTGTAGCTATGATGAACACAGGGAAGACTCTCATCCCATGGGAGGGGGTTCTTGGAATTGTACATGTGCAATATATGCACGATCACTCGATTGACGACTTCAATTTGGCCATTTGTCTTGGGGTGGAAAGAAGTGGATTTGGTGAGCTTGGTGTCCAACAGTGACCAGAGGCTTGACCAGAATGTGCTGAGGAACTGAATGTCCCGATATGAGATAATGGTTTGTGGGATTCCAAACTGTACCCATACTCGTTCAATGAAGAGATTGGTAGTGGCCTCTGCCGTGATGCTCTTCTTATAGGCAACCATAATCGCCATCTTGGAAAAGTGATCAACAACCAAAAACACACAGTCATTTCCCCTCTTAGTGGACGAAAGGCTCGACATGTAGTCCATTGAGATGGATTCCCATGGCATGTCGGGACTAGGTAGAGGGATGTACAAGCCCTATTTCTTAGTTGTCGGTTTGGCAATAACATAGGCAATGCAAGACCCGATATACTTTCCCACATCTTGTCGAAGTTTTGGCTATTAGAAATGTTTTTGCAGTACTGCCACTGTCTTTTCGACGTCGAAGTGTCCTGCCACCCGACTGTAGTGGGCTTCCCAAATCATCTTCTCTCACTCGCTTGATGGAACGTAGAGATGGCCCAGATGACACAACAACCCATCCTAAAGATGGAAATTAGTGACAATTGAGTTTGTGCCCAACATTTGGTAGGTGGTGGCAAAGTCAGGGTCTGTCTCATAGAGGTGAGGCCATCTAGAGGTCTCATGGCCACAAGAGTTTATCACCGTGGTGAGTGTCGTGACTGGAGTTCGGTTGAGGCAATCAATGACTCGGTTGGTACTTCCTGTTTTATATTTGATGTTGAGGTGGAACTACTCCAAGTATGTGGACCACTTCTGATGGTGGAATTTTGAAATTTTTCTTGTGTATGCATGAACTACAGTGGCTTTTGATCAGTGTGGATGACTGTCTCCTTCCCAAGAATGTAATGTCTCCACTGGCAGAAAACTTGCACAATGGAGTACATTTCTTTGTCGTAAGTAGGGTACTTATGAACAACATCTGATAATGTCTCACTATGATAGGTCACATGGTGGCAGTGTTGAGTGGGAACGACACCCACAACATAGTCTGAAGCATCTGTCTCAATATCAAAGGGCTGATGCAGGCCAGGTAACAAGAGTATTAGGGTTGAGCACAAGCACTGCTTCAAATCATTGAACACTTGTTGTTGGGACATGCCCCACACAAATTTTTCCTTACCACCACCCCTGGTTACTTAGCTGAGGGCCCATGCAATATGGGAGAATGCCAACACGAATCTACGATAGAAATTGGCAAGACCAAGAAGCTTCGAAGATCAATGAGTGTGGTTGGGGCTGGCCAGTCATGGATGACTTGATCTTGGTTCAATCCACATTTACACCATGCTGATCAACGATGTAGCCCAGGTAATGGTCCCTGTCCATGTAGAAGGAGCATTTTTCCAAGTTGGCATATAGCTTGTGTTGTCGCAGGGTGTGCAGAACCTGTTGAATCTGCTGCAAGTGTTCTTCCCAAGTCTTGATGTAGATAAGTATGTCATCCAGATACACCACTACAAAATTATTAGTGAAAGGTCGCAGGATATCGTCCATCATCCTCATGAAAGTGGCTAGAGCATTTGTCAAACTGAAGTGCATGACCAACCATTCAAAAAGACTTTCTTTTGACTTGAAGGTGGTCTTCCATACATCTGTCTATTCTATTGGGACCTGGTGGTTTCCAGACTTCAAATCAATCTTACTGAAGTATTTGGCCCCTGTGAGCTGATCGAGGAGGTCGTCGATTCAGGGAATCGGGTACCGATTCCTGACTATGATTTTATTCAAGGCTCGATAGTCAATGCAGAGTCGCCAAGTCCCATCTTTCTTCTACACCAACATGATTGGGCTCCCACAAGGTGATGAGCTAGGATGAATGTGCCCCTTGTGGAGGAGTTATTGGATCTATCACTTGACCTCCTCATTCTCTAATAGAGAGCAACAGTAGATTGACCCATTATGTAGTGGTGTGTCAGGGGTCAGATCGATGGGATGCTTGACCTGACAATGCAGAGGTACCCTGGTAGGTGAGGAGAAGATATATGAGTATTCTTCCATGACCTTATCCACTTGCTTATGTTGTGTGGAGAGTGTTACACATTATTTTCGTCACCCTTATGATCGTTAATGATGTAAACCTATATGTTTCCTTCAGAGGGGTTAGTGGCCCGAATTCCTAAAGAAAGAAGGGAGAAGAACTTTTCCTGAGAGAAGAAGTTGTATTTTCCTTTGTAAAAACCTTATTAAGGAAGATCGTCGCAGCCTACACTATACACAGGGTGTGGCGATGCTTGATCGCCGCATTCTGCTCTAAAGCTGGGTTACGACGTCTCCGCAGGCTGCCCTATGGCTAGGGTGCGACAATTTTCGTACGTGGGAAAATGAGCATCTTCTCGATGCTTCTAGAAGGAGAAGCTTCTATGGTGAGGTGGCCTCCGATCGGTTTGGATCTTACTCGCTTTTCTGATTTAGTGGGATCATCCTAACCTCCTCACCTTATCCTCTTCAGCTTATAAAAAGAGAGGAGCTCTCATAGAGAAAGTTAGCTTGGGTTTGGTAGATTGGATTGAGTTTGAGTTTTTGGAGATTGGTAGCTTGGTAAGATTGGCTTTGAGTTTTGCTCTGTCAAGATAGATTGTGAGAGTCTTTCAGATCTATAGTCTCATAATTCTTGGAGCAGAAGTGTGTGGGAAGCAAGGAACTATTGGAAGGAACCTGACAACATCAAGGCATCTGGTTGTATCTTTCTTCCACATTATTTAATACATATATACTTTTCTTTCCTATATGAATGTTATTTGTCCATATTGTATGATTCCTTGATCACGTACATGGTTTCATATCAAATAGAATCTGTTATTTTTGTCTTTGTTGGCTTGTGTTCTTTTTCAGATATTTCTCCATAAGCCTTATGGCGGAGCTTGGATTGCATTGGCGAAGTCAGAACTTCGATATTTAAAAGGTATGTTCTAGATCCATTTCTCATTTAATAATTGAAAACTAAGGAAAGAGTAGTGTACTGTCTTGTTTTGTTCTAGTTTCGTAGTGAAGCTAGGGGGATTGATTTGTGTCTGCACTTAACAATTAGCCCGATAACAAAATTGGCAACCATACTGGGGAACATATTGTTTTCCTAGTTTGTATTGCTTTCTTAATTTGATTGCTTGGTTCTGTTTTCTGAGTAACTGGGAGATCTAGCTTGACTCTCTGACTGTTAAACTTCACTGGGAAAACCTTCTTGATTTTTATTTTTTCTATTTTTTCCTTTGATCGTCACACCCTGCGTTGAGGGACAGTGCAATGATCTAGGATCAACGCACCCTGCGTTTTTGACATAGTGCGGCGACGCTGCACTGTATTTGTTCTCTAGCCTGCGATGACCCAGGATCATCGCTCTGTGTTGGTCTTACAACTTGCGACGATTTGGGAATTTTTTAGCTTTTGGTGGTTTTTCCTTACCCAGATCTGTGATAAGTGTTTGGGGTGATTTGTTGGGTTTGTTTACAGTCTGCTTGAAGAATTTCAATCTGCTTTTAGCCATCTTTGATATGTTTTAGCTTGTTTTCTTTTGAAAGATTTGGTCTCTTGCTTTGAGTGTCTTTCAGTTACAAAGCATTGTTTTTTCTTTAGAATTGTTTAGTGAAAGAACATTTATTTTTTCTAAATAATTCGTGTTAAAAGAGAAACTTAGTTTGGGTTGCTTTTGTTTTGAGGAAACTCGCTTTTGATTTTAGTGTCTCTTTGAAACAAAAAATCTTATTTCTTTCTTTGCATTTGATTGAGGGCATCCTTGCATTTGAAGTAGCAAAATTGCATGGTTTTTGGATTTTTTGATCTTGAAATCTTAAAAAAAATTCCCCGGGGGCGGGGCGACATGAATCGTGTATTGGTGTACAGTCTCCTTGTCTCATTTCTTGAAGATATTGATATTGATGAGTTTAATAAAATTCTAGGACATTGTGCATCTGGGAATGATAAACATTTTCTCCTTCTCGTAATATAGCTTTCATCGAAGTGAAATATTTGAATTCTCATTTCTTTGCATTGTTTAGAGTCGGTCAAAACATCATTTAGTCCATGCCATTTTCCTCTTGAGTAACAACAACCTTAAAAATAAAGTGCTTGTAAAAATTGATTAGAAATTTTTATATTTTCTGGTAGCAAACCTACATTAGATTAGTTGTAGGTCTTTGGAATAGGTGTGAAAGATAACTTTCCAAAGCTGTAAACAAACAATAGTATATTGAGTTAGGGAGCAGTGAAATCGATTTACTACATTTTGTCCTAGGAATCCCTTCTCACACAAGGGTCAATCACGAGGTTGCATTAATACTAGTAGAGTTACTCACCCTGCTTTATTGGTCTTGGTGTAGAGATTGCACGTATTATTGGGGGTCACTTGAAGGTATACCCACAATTATGAGTGGAAGTCTTTTGAGTTGATTTCGGGCATAGATACCCTGCCTTTGCGCGTGGATCGGACTATCGACTATTTCCCTAGGCATCATTGTAGTAATTGGTAATCTTACTGGCCTATCTCTTTAGGTTCTTTACACAAGGTGACTGTGGAGGGGCAAGTCTTCACGGTACCTGGAATTGACATTGGCCAAACTCACTCGGGCTCCTTGCAGGGTATACCCACAATTATGTGTGGGAGCTTGTACCAAGGCATAATTCCATTAAGCAGGTCGTCAACGTAAATTTTGCACCCGCTCTATCTCATCTCCTTTTTAAATTGTCCTCGCGATGTTGGATTTCATCACCAACTAGTGTGTTCATTGTAAGAAGGTTTTGTTTGCTTGTTTGCTTCCTAGATTTTTAGCGTGTGCTATTTGTTTTCCCTAGCAAACTCTAGGTTGGATATTTATTTAAAGGCGTCAGTTCCTGAAATGACCAATGAAGGAACCCCTACTCCAGGGGAACCTTTTGTTTTTCCTTCTTATGGAAACATTGGTCCTCCTCACATTGCTACTTTGAACCTTCTAGGTCTCACAATTGGATTACCGGTATGGTTGTTTTCCACTCAGGTAATCCCGAATGCAGTTATTGCTTCAGTTGCAAGCACTTCCCTATAAGAGCATCAACCTCATGTTGATCCTTCACCTTCTTCACCAGTAAGATCTTCTTCACCTTCTTCACCTGCAAGGTCTTCT
>JASDQU010500703.1:49477-63918 GCA_032191745.1 Picea mariana | reverse complement strand
TAAATTAAACATGTACACTTAAATCAATGCATTAGAAATTAAATAGAAATTGAAATGGACATTGAAATTGAAATTGTACATTGAAATCAATGTGTTAGAAATTGACATGTACATTGAAATCAATGCATTAGAAATTGAAAGAGGAATAGAAATTGACATGTATACTAAAATCAATACGTTAAATTCACATGTACACTTAAATCAACGCATCTAGAAATTGACATGTACACTGAAATCAATGCGCAAATTGAATAGAAATAGAAATAGAAATAGAAATTTACATTGAATATAAATCAACATAGAAATTGAAATTGAGATTGAGATTGAAATACAAAAAGAAATTGAAATTGACATTGAATAGAAATACAAATCAACATGTACACTAAAATCAAAGTGTTAGAAATTGACAATCAACAATTATATATATATATATATATATATATATATATATATATATATATATATATATTGAACAAAAATAGAAATTGACATGTACACTAGACTCAATGCATTAGAAACAAGGATGATTTTAGGGGCTAAATTTCGCACATGGGCTAATTTTCCATGGTTTTTCCAAAAACGAGATTCGCTATTTTAAAAATTATTCGCCCAAATTCTATAGGATAAAATTATTTTACCTTAAAAATTGCCAAAACTTTATAAAAACTATATAAAATCCTTAGAAATTTGAATATTTTTACAAAAATATCGCCAATCATTTATAGTTGGAATATGAAGGATTAGTAAGATTCGCCAAGGTTTCTACATTTTAAAATAAATTTACATCCTTAAAATCATCCCTGATTAGAAATTGACATGTACACTAAAATCAATGCGATAGAAATTGACACGAACACTTAAATCAATGCATCTAGAAGTTGACATGTACACTGAAATCAATGCATTGATTTCAATGTACATGCATTGGTTCATTCAACATTGTTACTTTATTTCTATTCAACTTATTCCTCATGTAACACTTAAAGTATGCCTCTGAATAATACTCTCTATGTTCTCAACAAATTGAGGAAATTGAATAAATTTAAAATGACCAGATTTTTCTCAGACATAGACATATACATATTTTTGATCTTCTACAAATTGTGTCACTATACTAAAAGATGAAGAAGATAGATTGGCATTGATCCTCCTCGATAATACTCTCTATACTTTCAACCCATTGAGGAAAGTGAGTAAATTTCAAATGATTATCTATTAATCTTAGACATATACAAATACATAATTTTGATTATCTACAAATTATGTCAATATACTAAAAAATGAAGAAGATAGATTGACATTGATCATTCTCCATAATACTCTCTATACTTTCAACCAACTGAGAAAAGTGAGTAAATTTTAAATGATCAGATCAATCTTGAACATATACATATACATAATGTTGATCATCTACAAATTTTGTGTGAGTGCCCACGACTGAAACCAGTCTAGATTCATCTTAACATCTGATTTATCAAGCACCGAGAGGGATCAAATTTCTTGAAGTGCAAACCTTTCCTCAAATTTTATATTATAAAAGAAGTTTACACCTCGAAAGATTTATCCTTCTCAACACTTAATAAATCTAAGATTAAAATGAATCTAGACTCATATTAAATTGCACACACACATATATATATTATTTAATGTATTTTAAATTTAAAAAATAAAAATAAATAATAAAATTATGAAAAATTATAAATTTTCGTTTTAAATTAAAACAGTGCACATGCCTATGCCAAAAAGATTTAAACTTTAAATAAGATAACCAAAACTTTACCCCTTTATGATAAGTTAATCATGCTTTCCTTTAATAATATTTTATTGCAATGAAAACAAACTAGTTTTTCAAATAACTCGCAGCCCATGGTTTCCTTTTGTCAATTGTGTTGTGTTGAATCCATGATGCTATGGACCTTTAACGTTCCTAACAAATAAATCTAAAAGTCTTATGGTTCATGTCTCCTAAAAAAGATACAATATCAATATGTGATTTGAAAGATGATTTCAATATCAAAGTTTTGTAGAATATTATATTTACAAAGTTTCAAACAATCTTTTGGTTTTTTAAAGAGAAAGAATTTTATATTTTATTGAGTTGATGTGTTTTTATAATCTAGTATGGTATGGGGTAGATGTTTATGTAACATAATACATTAAAATAATAATAATAATAATAATTAATTATATATATATAATAATTAATATATTAAAAATGTATATTGGTTTGAATTTGTTCGGTCTAGTATCAATTAAATGATCACTAAAATATTGTAGTGGTGATGGAGATCCTAATATATTGAAAAATATATTAATATTTTTTAATACTTTAATATTAATGTATTAAACCAACATAGATCCATCCTAACTCCGGATCTATCAAGCCCCGAGAGGGATCAAATCTCCAGAGGTAAAAACTTTTTTAGAGTGCAAAACTTAAAGAAAGGTTAAAGGTTTGCACCTCGAGAGATTTGATCCCTCTCGACGCTTGATAGATCCAAGTTAAAATGGATCTATGCTAGTTGTAATAGTGGTAGGTAGATTGAGAACGAGTTAATTGGATGTAATTCTAGTGATTTTGAGAAAAAACATTGTTATTTTTATTATTGAGATTAAAATTTATTTTATGTTATGTTTATTTTTAGTAAGTTGTTTATTGATGAATGATAAGTTGTTGCATCGAGAATAGTGAGGTGCTCTTCAATCCTTTATGGGGGGATGTTGAGGCCTTATGTTATAATAATAATAATAATAATAATAAGTCAACTCAATTTAAAAAAAAAACAATTACACATGTAAAACTTAACATAAAATGAAATAATAAAAAAAAATTATGCATTAAGAAATTGGATCCCCTTTAGTGCTTAATAGATCTGAGTTTAAGACAAATTTATGCTAGTTTACCTATATTTATTGAAAAATTTCCCCAAAATATATTACTTAGTAAAAAAAAATTGTAAATGTAAAATAAACTTATTAACTCTCCACTTCAGTTTTCTTTATAGAATATTTATTTAATTAATAAATGATAAAAATAATAAATATTTTAGTAAAATTGAATGAGAGGAATACATTAGTGTTTGAGTTCCATATTTCTATAATGTTGGACATAAAGATGGTTTTTTTTATGGTTCTTCTTTTCTAGATGGAGCAGTTTGTGCTTGTGGTGCAGTTATTAAATGATCCGGATTTTATGAGCAAAACAGAATGAATACAGATTATTAAAAGATGATTAACATAGAATAACATAGATCTATTCAATAAGGAAATAAACTAAAACTGTAAAATGCAGCGGAAAATAAGCTTGCTGGAATGATGGCAGCTTATCTCTGAGAAGAGATGTGATGACTGAGCTCATTCGCAAGAAGATGATTACAATGAGGATCTGAAGGCCTTTTTACCATAAGCATGAATGTCAAAACTCTAGACATCCAAGAACCTATCCCTAGGAGATGAAGCGCCCTAGGAGATGAAGCGCCAAAATTCATGTGGGCCCCTGTTGGGGTAAGTTAGTACATCAACTTCCCGGGGTTGTAACTTTTGCATATGATCTCCATTTTAGGTGCGTGATAGCCTGTTGGAAAGGTTTATCCGAGGACTACAAATTTTTTCACCAGAGTCTAAATTTATCTACAGTCTATTTGTGACAAGCCCTAAAAACGTTGTTTAGGGCCTCAAAATGGCCTCGAAAGTCAGGGACCCAAAAACTAGAAAAAATCTGCCAAACTAGAAAACTGCCAAAATGAACCAGTTGGAATAGGTGGGAGGCCACCGACATCCATATGGATCAATCCTCCCCCATTAGGAAGAAATGGTATCCATTGCGTTGAGTTCCCCCATTAGATGAGGAAATTTATGTTGAATTTGGCCCCTGGTGAGCCACTTGCCTTGGTGCAGGAGTTGCCCTGCTTTGACAACTCGATAAATCTGGATCCTTTTCTGTCGAGTGCCCTTAACCTGTGTGTCCAAAATCTGATCACTAGATGCATGTTGCATCCAATTAGGGTTGAGCTATGTTGGTGTCAATTGTTTTGTATCTCTGAGGTGTCCAATAATGGTGGGAAATATGGCCGAAGAAGGGCCACATTGAACACTAGGTGCAGGCTAAGAAAAGGGGGAATGTTGAGTTCAAAATCATTGTCACCCACAACCTTGGTGATGGTGTAAGGTCCATAATAGAGTGGGTGAAGCTTCCAATGGGGCCATGTAAGGTGTTCTTTCTACAAGTGCAACCAAACATTGTCTCCCACTTGAAACTTATGTGGCACCCGATGTTGATCATGGCGCTGCTTGTACTTGGCATTGGATTTCTGTAAAATATCCTGAACCTGTTGGCGGATGTGCTGGATTCGATCAATGAACTAGGTGGCTTTGTCAACTTTAGTTGGAGCAGAGGATGAGTCATTCGAGGTGGTCGTAAGGGGTAGTGCAACATCCATGGGACCCAATGGTTGAAATCCCAACCCCACCTAAAAGGGGTTGTGGTCGGTTGAGCTATGAAGGGATCGATTGTAGCTATGATGAACACAGGGAAGACTCTCATCCCATGGGAGGGGGTTCTTGGAATTGTACATGTGCAGGATATGCATGATCACCCGATTGACAACCTCAGTTTGGCCATTTGTCTTGGGGTGGAAAGAAGTGGATTTGGTGAGCTTGGTGTCCAACAGTGACCAGAGGCTCGACCAGAATGTGCTGAGGAACTGACTGTCCTGATATGAGACAATGGTTTGTGGGATTCCAAAATGTACCCATACTCGTTCAAAGAAGAGATTGGTAGTGGCCTCTGCTGTGATGCTCTTCTTATAGGCAACCATAATCGCCATCTTGGAAAAGTGATCAACAACCAAAAACACACAGTCATTTCCCCTCTTAGTGGATGGAAGGCTCGAAATGTAGTCCATTGAGATGGATTCCCATGGCATGTCAGGACTAGGTAGAGGGGTGTACAGGCCCTATTTCTTAGTTGTTGGTTTGGCAATAACACAGGCAATGCAAGACCCGATATACTTTCCCACATCTTGTCGAAGTTTCAGCTATTAGAAATGTTTTTGCAGTACTGCCACTGTCTTTTTGACGTCGAAGTGTCCTGCCACCCGACTGTAGTGGGCTTCCCAAATCATCTTCTCTCACTCGCTTGATGGAACGTAGAGATGGCCTAGATTGCACAACAACCCATCCTAAAGATGGAAATTAGTGACAATTGAGTTTGCGCCCAACATTTGGTAGGTGGTGGAAAAGTCAGGGTCTGTCTCATAAAGGTGAGGCCATCTAGAGGTCTCGTGGCCGCAAGAGTTTATCACCATGGTGAGTGTCGTGACTGGAGTTTAGTTGAGGCAATCAATGACTCGGTTGGTACTTCCTGTTTTATATTTGATGTTGAGGTGGAACTACTCCAAGTAGGTGGACCACTTTTGATGGTGGAATTTTGCAATTTTCCTTGTGTATGCATGAACTGCAGTGGCTTTTGATCAGTGTGGATGATTGTCTCCTTCCCAAGAATGTAATGTCTCCACTGGCAAAAAACTTGCACAATGGAGTACATTTCTTTGTCGTAAGTAGGGTACTTGTGAACAACATCTGATAATGTCTCACTATGATAGGTCACAGGGTGGCAGTGTTGAGTGGGAACGACACCCACAACATAGTTTGAAGCATCTGTCTCAATATCAAAGGGCTGATGCAGGCCAGGTAACAAGAGTATTAGGGTTGAGCACAAGCGCTGCTTCAAATCATTGAACACTTGTTGTTGGGACATGCCCCACACAAATTTTTCCTTACCACCACCCCTGGTTACTTAGCTGAGGGCCCATGCAATATGGGAGAATCCCAACATGAACCTGCGATAGAAATTGGCAAGCCCAAGAAGCTTTGAAGATCAGTGAGTGTGGTTGGGGCTGGCCAGTCATGGATGACTTGATCTTGGTTCGATCCACATGTACACCATGCTAATCAACGATGTAGCCAAGGTAATGGTCCCTGTCCATGTCGAAGGAGCATTTTTCCAAGTTGGCATATAGCTTGTGTTGTCGCAGGGTGTGCAGAACCTATTGAATCTACTGCAAGTGTTCTTCTCAAGTCTTGATGTAGATGAGTATGTAATCCAGATACACCACTACAAAATTATTAGTGAAAGGTCGCAGGATATCATCCATCATCCTCATGAAAGTGGCTAGAGCATTTGTCAAACTGAAGTGCATGACCAACCATTCAAAAAGAGTTTCTTTTGACTTGAAGGTGGTCTTCCATACATCTGTCTGTTCTATTGGGACCTGGTGGTTTCCAGACTTCAAATCAATCTTACTGAAGTATTTGGCCCCTGTGAGCTGATCAAGGAGGTCGTCAATTTAGGGAATCGGGTACCGATTCCTGACTGTGATTTTATTCAAGGCTCGATAGTCAATGCAGAGTTGCCAAGTCCCATCTTTCTTCTACACCAACATGATTGGGCTCCCACAAGGTGATGAGCTAGGATGAATGTGCCCCTTGTGGAGCAGTTATTGGATCTATCACTTGATCTCCTCATTCTCTAATAGAGAGCAGCAGTAGACTGACCCATTAGGTAGCGGTGTGTCCGGGGTCAGATCGATGGGATGCTTGATCTGACAATGCAGAGGTACCCCGGTAGGTGAGGAGAAGATATATGAGTATTCTTCCATGACCTTATCCACTTGCTTATGTTGTGTAGAGAGTGTTACACATTATTTTCGTCACCCTTATGATTGTTAATGATGTAAACCTATATGTTGCCTTCAGAGGGGTTAGTGGCCCGAATTCCTAAAGAAAGAAGGGAGAAGAACTTTTCCTGAGAGAAGAAGTTGTATTTTCCTTTGTAAAAACCTTATTAAGGAAGATCGTCACAGGCTACACTATACACAGGGTGTGGCGATGCCTGATCGCCGCATTCTGCTCTGAAGCTGGGTTACGACGTCTTCGCAGGCTGCCCTATGGCTAGGGTGCGACAATTTTCGTACGTGGGAAAATGAGCATCTTCTCGATGCTTCTAGAAGGAGAAGCTTCTATGGTGAGGTGGCCTCCGATCGGTTTGGATCTTAATCGCTTTTCTGATTTAGTGGGATCATCCTAACCTCCTCACCTTATCCTCTTCAGCTTATAAAAAGAGAGGAGCTCTCATGGAGAAAGTTAGCTTGGGTTTGGTAGATTGGATTGAGTTTGAGTTTTTGGAGATTGGTAGCTTGGTAAGATTGGCTTTGAGTTTTGCTCTATCAAGATAGATTGTGAGAGTCTTTCAGATCTATAGTCTCATAATTCTTGGAGCAAAAGTGTGTGGGAAGCAAGGAACTATTGGAAGGAACTTGACAACATCAAGGCATCTGGTTGTATCTTTCTTCCACATTATTTAATATAGATATACTTTTCTTTCCTATATGAATGTTATTTGTTCATATCGTATGATTCCTTGATCACGTACATGGTTTCATATCAAATAGAATCTATTATTCTTGTCTTCGTTGGCTTGTGTTCTTTTTCAGATATTTCTCCATAAGCCTTATGGCGGAGCTTGGATTGCATTGGCGAAGTCAGAACTTCGATATTTAAAAGGTATGTTCTAGATCCATTTCTCATTTAATAATTGAAAACTAAGGAAAAAGTAGTGTACTATCTTGTTTTGTTCTAGTTTCGTAGTGAAGCTAGGGGGATTGATTTGTGTCCGCACTTAACAATTAGCCCGATAACAAAATTGGCAACCATACTGGGGAACATATTGTTTTCCTAGTTTGTCTTGGTTTCTTAATTTGATTGCTTGGGTTCTGTTTTCTGAGTAACTGGGAGATCCAGCTTGACTCTCTAACTGTTAAACTTCACTGGGAAAACCTTGATGACTTTTATTTTTTCCATTTTTTCCTTTGATCGTCACACCCTGCGTTGAGGGACAGTGCAATGATCTAGGATCGACGCACCCTGCGTTTTTGACATAGTGCGGCGACGCTGCACTGTATTTGTTCTCTAGCCCGCGGTGACCTAGGATCGTCGCTCTGTGTTGGTCTTACAACTTGCGACGATTTGGGAATTTTTTAGCTTTTGGTGGTTTTTCCTTACTCAGATCTGTGATAAGTGTTTGGGGTGATTTGTTGGGTTTGTTTACAGTCTGCTTGACAAATTTCGATATGCTTTTAGCCATCTTTGCTATGTTTTAGCTTGTTTTCTTTTGAAAGATTTGGTCTCTTGCTTTGAGTGTCTTTCAGTTACAAAGCATTGTTTTTTCTTTAGAATTGTTTAGTGAAAGAACATTTATTTTTTCTAAATAATTCGTGTTAAAAGAGAAACTTAGTTTGGGTTGCTTTTGTTTTGAGGAAACTCGCTTTTGATTTTAGTGTCTCTTTGAAACAAAAAATCTTATTTCTTTCTTTGCATTTGATTGAGGGGATCCTTGCATTTGAAGTAGCAAAATTGCATGGTTTTTGGATTTTTTGATCTTGAAATCTTAAAAAAAATTCCCCGGGGGCGGGGCGGCATGAATCGTGTATTGGTGTACAGTCTCCTTGTCTCATTTCTTGAAGATATTGATATTGATGAGTTTAATAAAATTTTGGGACATTGTGCATCTGGGAATGATAAACATTTTCTCCTTCTCGTAATATATCTTTCATCGAAGTGAAATATTTGAATTCTCATTTCTTTGCATTGTTTAGAGTCGGTCAAAACATCATTTAGTCCATGCCATTTTCCTCTTGAGTAACAACAACCTTAAAAATAAAGTGCTTGTAAAAATTGATTAGAAATTTTTATATTTTCTGGTAGCAAACCTACATTAGAATAGTTGTAGGGCTTTGGAATAGGTGTGAAAGATAACTTTCCAAAGCTGTAAACAAACAATAGTATATTGAGTTAGGGAGCAGTGAAATCGATTTACTACATTTTGTCCTAGGAAGCCCTTCTCACACAAGGGTCAATCACGAGGTTGCATTAATACTGGTAGAGTTACTCACCCTCCTTTGTTGGTCTTGGTGTACAGATTGCACGTATTATTGGGGGTCACTTGAAGGTATACCCACAATTATGAGTGGAAGTCTTTTGAGTTAATTTCGGGCTTAGATACCCTACCTTTGCGTGTGGATCGGACTATCGACTATTTCCCCAGGCATCATTGTAGTAATTGGTAACCTTAGTGGCCTATCTCTTTAGGTTCTTTACACAAGGTGACTGTGGAGGGGCAAGTCTTCACGGTACCTGGAATTGGGATTGGCCAAACTCACTCGGGCTCCTTGCAGGGTATACCCACAATTATGTGTGGGAGCTTGCACCAAGGCATAATTCCGTTAAGCAGGTCGTCAACGTAAATTTTGCACCCTCTCTATCTCAGCTCTTTTTTACATTGTCCTCACGACGTTGGATTTCATCACCAACTAGTGTGTTCATTGTAAGAAGGTTTTGTTTGCTTGTTTGCTTCCTAGATTTTTAGCGTGTGCTATTTGTTTTCCCTAGCAAACTCTAGGTTGGATATTTATTTAATGGCGTCAGTTCCTGAAATGACCAATGAAGGAACCCCTACTCCAGGGGAACCTTTTGTTTTTCCTTCTTATGGAAACATTGGTCCTCCTCACATTGCTACTTTGAGCCTTCTAGGTCTCACAATTGGATTACCAGTATGGTTGTTTTCCACTCAGGTAATCCCGAATGCAGTTATTGCTTCAGTTGCAAGCACTTCCCCGCAAGAGCATCAACCTCATGTTGATCCTTCACCTTCTTCACCAGTAAGATCTTCTTCGCCTTCTTCACCTGCAAGGTCTTCTTCCATTTCATCTTCTTCACTGAGTGAAAGCTCTAAAGCTAGTAACCCGCTGAATACGAAGAAGAAGAAATGAAAGATTAAGAAGAAGAAAAATAAGCAAGGATCCACACTTCCAACCACTTCTAGACATGTTGGAAAACAACCAGTTACTGTTGATCGTGTTGAGAGTGTTGATAATGTCAAGATCACCCAAACAACCCGTAAGCCCAAGTACCCTTGCAGGCTTTGTAAGGGTATCCATCTTCTTAAGGATTGCCCTGGTCTATTCAAGGTTATAGAAGCATGGTCTACACACCCTCGCCAACCCATGTCGTTAGCCTCTGAACAACATGATAATGACCTCCTGTCAACTATTCATGATACAATTGGAAAAAATAAAAGTAGAGTCAAGTTCCCGTGCATGTTATGCAAAGGGAGTTATCTAACTCACCTTTGCCCTGGTATGGACGAAGCCTCGAAATTCCTGGAAGACATGACTATTTCACGGCCTCAACTTCTAGCTGCTTATTGCAAGCTTACTCTTGACCCACCTATAGTTGATGGAATGATCAATACATTAACTTTGTTGATCAATCTGGTTGATCATGCAGTCAATATGGTCACATCCTTAGTTGAACTAGTTAACAAAGTGGTTGATCCAATCCCATCCTTGGTCAATTCCACTGTCCAGCCAGAGAGTGAAATCCAAGCGGTCGATCCGTTTCCATCCGTCGACCCCATTCTCCCCTTGGAGAATGAAACCCAAGTGGTCGATCTGATGTCGTCATCGGTCAATCCTACTCTCCCTCTAGAGAGTAAACCCGATACTACTCATGTTTTTCTCGTTGATATAGAATATACCGTGCTAGGGGGTATTCCTCCTTCTCCCATGGATCCTCCTCCAAGTAATGAGGCCATCCTTTTTTATCGGGGTGCACTAACTGGACCTCGTCTTCCCTCTCACATTCCTTTTAAGATTATAGTACAAGTTTGTGGTTGGGACATTCCTCAGACACTGATAGACGAAGGTTCGTCTGTTAGTATTTTGTCCTCTATTGCTTGGCAAGCTTTGGGTTATCCTTAGCTTGTGCCAGTTACCCAGACTCTGTTTTCTTTTAACAAAAGAACCAGTCACCCTTTAGGGATCCTTCCTCAGTTTCCTGTAACTTTTGGAGGAAAAACTGTCTTTATTAATGTCATGGTAGTCCAAGACCCCTTGGATTTCAATTTACTCCTTGGGAGAGATTATGTCTATGCCATGAAAGCTATTGTATCCACTCCTTTTCATGTGATATCTTTCCCGCACGATGGAAGAATGGTGACTATTGATCAACTTTTGTATTTTGGCCCTGACTTGACCTTCAACTCAATGACCTCCCTAAACAGTTCTTATATGCAGTCAGTATCACCCCCGCCATAGGTCAATTATGTGGTGTTATCTCCCATGCCTTCAACTGTCGATGCATATGAGCCTCTCACTATACGATCAATCTCTTATGACTTGGATCCGGTAGTTGACATGGTGATCTCTTTGGTAGGGCTATTAGAGTCTGATATCCTTACCCCTATCGCGACCCTCAACATGTGTTCCTTCCAGAGTGTGTTTCTTCCATCGAGTGAAGATCTCTTGGAGGCCATGACCAAGTTTTGTCCCTTGACATGGTGTCCTTCCAGAGCATTCTCCTTTTGGAATGATCAATAAGAGAGTGTTGAGCATGGTTTTCTGATTTCAATCTCATTAAAAAATGAAACCATCTTTCAGCATGATTTTCTGATTTCAAGCTTGTTAAAAAATGAAACCAGCTATGAGGATAGTTTTTGTGTCTTTGTGACAACCTCATTTAAAAATGAAATAGAGGTTACGAGGATAGTTTTTTCATCTCCGTGGCAACCTCGTTAAAAAATGAAACAAAAGTTGTGAGCATAGTTCTTGTTCCTGTGTCAAGCTCGTTAAAAAATTAAACATAGGTCTGGGGATTGAACGTAGATTCTCAAGCATAGTTCTTATTCCTGTGTCAAGCTCGTTAAAAAATAAAACAGATTGTTCCCCCTCTCTGTTTAAGTCAATTCCTTTATCTAGTATTTGAAGCTTAATTTCATTCACCTTTGCAGTTGGACGAAACAAATCTTGGGGGGCATTTGCTTACAGCCTCTGGACATCATGCTAAAGTCATAGCCGCTATTTTATTAAGCTGGGGGATAAATACCAACCATCCCTGTGCTATGCGTTGGGAAATTCAAGCATAGTTTTCTATGGTTCAAGCTTGTGTAAAAATGAAACCACCTACCTCAAGCATAGTTTCCTCTGGTTCAGGCTTGTGTTAAAATGAAACCAGGTTCAAGCATAGTTTTGGCTAGTTTTAAGCTTGTGTAAAAATAAAATCTATCCCAAGCATAATTTTGTTTTGTTTTAATCTTGCGTAAAAATGAAAACAATCNTACGAAAAAGGGAACCCCTTGGAGTTCCTTTTAAGCTCTTTTCAAACTCACTAAACATGAAAAGATTGCCGAGCGATCTTGTTATTTTCACGCTTGTTAAAGTATTTGAAGAAAACGTCTATTGAGAGGTAGTTTATCTCTTTTTTGGTCTTATTAGAGTACTTTATGAAAAATGACATTTTGGAGTTTTCTTTAAGTATTTTTTAGACTCTCTAAACATGAAAAACCCCTGAGTTTTCTTTCTTTGGATTCTTAAAACAAACATTGAAAGGTCCATATGGGACCGAACCATTCCTTCCTAGAGTTCATTAAACATACTCTGAGGGACTCATCTGAAGGATGAGCTTACAGTTCAAGCATATTTTATCCTCCTCAAGCTTGTGTAAAAATAAAGAGGTACTCGCCATAAATGGTGGGGGAAAATTGGGAAACAAATGTATCTAAACCTGTATTCTATGGAAGAGTCACTTTTGAACATGACACCCTTTCACTCGCTTTATGTCTAGGTTGGAAAATCCGCTTGTCTCCTGATCATACTCCTATAAGATTACATTTTGGTCTGTGATCTCTGTTGTTGAGTTAGTGTTTCTAAGAAAGGTGTCGCATCGTCAATATGTTCAAAGAGAAGTTCAACCTGGAAAGCCTTCTATTGCGTCATCCATTTCTGCAGTCCTTAAGCCTTCTATTGTGTCGGCCATTCTTGAGTCAGTCCTGAATCACTTGTTACTCTGATATACCTCAAATCGTTTTACCCGTTTCGTGTCATTGATGGGGGATACATTAAGGCCCTCATGTGACGAGTTTTTTCCTGTCGACTTTAGCTCATTATCCAGGAATTAGACTTAGAAAGTAATTAGTACCTTGGAACTTGCATTCCTTAATGGCAGATTTCCTCGCTTATGACAATGGGTTTTCATCATTGAACCCTGATCGGAAGATTCTGCCAAGTGTTCGACATTCGTTGGATTGTATTAGTGTACCTTAGGTGTCATTGACATTAATGGTGATTTCCATTGCACTTGTTAATGGTATTCATTAATGACTGATAATCAAGTGGTTTCTACCATGTTCGACTTCAACAAATGTATTCGCATGGATAGATTTGTACTATAGAGTGGTGGAGATGAAAACCCTAAATCTTTCCTGACAGATTCAGGTTGTGTTGGAGTATATTCATATTGTACTGTTGCATAGATCCACAGTGTATGTCTCGTGGCTATGTTCAAATTTGAGTCTTTAACACATAGATCCACAGTGTATTTTGGTGGCTATGTTCAGATTTGACTCATAATGGCATGGATCCACAGTGTATGTTTGGTGGCCATGACCTGTCTTACTTGACATGGATCTTTGCATGTCGACATTTATGCTTTGATTCATTTGTATTATGAGTATGGGAATGCCTACCTCAGTGATGATATATTGTTGTATTGTATTTCCTTGTTTGTTGGCAGGTGTCCGACCGATGTGTTTCGTGTTCCCTACACACACTCGACAAAGTATTTAAGCTATCACTCTGTTCTACCTTCATACTTTGGGGGGCTCTCTGTTACACATTATTTTCGTCACCCTTATGACCGTTAATTATGTAAACCTATCTGTTTCCTTCAGAGGCGTCAGTGGCCTGAATTCCTGAAGAAAGAAGGGAGAAGAACTTTGCCTGAGAGAAGAAGTTGTATTTTCCTTTGTAACAACCCTATTAAGGAAGATCGCCATAGGCTGCACTATATACAGGGTGCGACGATGCCTGATTGTTGCACTATGCTTTGAAGCTAGGTTGCGACATCTCCACAGGTTGCCCTATGGCTAGGGTGCGAAGATTTTCGTACGTGGGAAAAACGAGCATCTTCTCGATGCTTCTAGAAGGAGAAGCTTCTATGGTGAGGTGGACTCTGATCGGTTTGGATCTTACTCACTTTTCTGATTTAGTGGGATCATCCTAACCTCCTCACCTTATCCTCTTCAGCTTATAAAAAGAGAGAAGCTCTCATGGAGAAAGTTAGCTTGGGCTTGGTAGATTGGATTGAGTTTGAGTTTTTGGAGATTAGTAGCTTGGTTAGATTGGCTTTGAGTTTTTCTCTGTTGAGATAGATTGTGAGAGACTTTTAGATCTATAGTCTCAGAATTCTTGGAGCAGAAGTGTGTGGGAAGCAAAGAACTATTGGAAGGAACCTGACAGCATCAAGGCATCTGGTTGTATCTTTCTTCCACATTATTTAATATAGATATACTTTTTTTTCCTATATGAATGTTATTTGTCCATATTGTA
>JASDQU010500703.1:12058-22599 GCA_032191745.1 Picea mariana | reverse complement strand
GAGTCATTAAATCCAGTAAGGTTCTGGTTTGGTGGAGGTCATCTCAAACATTTATTGTTCCCCTCACCATCTCTCTCATAACATCCATGGTCTATCTTGGAACCCCCCCCTTTCAACAATTATGCAACACTTATCCATTTTCTATTAATAACAAAAAATACATACATTGACCTTTTATACAAATGTTCATCAAATCAAACATTCACACATATCTAGTCTACCATAGTCTCTTGGCCAGTTATAATTATATTTACAGACTAGGGGAAATAGGGGTGTTACAATTCCCTCCCCCTTAAAGGAACATCATCCTTGATGTTCTATCTTCCGATGTGCTCTGTATGTACAAAAGTAAACAAAAATGGATATGCTTGTCTCATGAAATCCTCCATTTCCCATGTAGTCTCATCTGGGACAAAGTGTTTCCACTGCACCTTGACCTGTGCAATGGTTATGTTCCTGAGTGGGGTCTCCTTCTTGTCTATTATGCATTGAGGTTCTGGAAGGAATTATCCCTCTGGTTCGACCTAAATCACAGACCAATCAATAATATGATTAGAATCATGTACATATTTCTTTAATAACGAAACTTGGAAAACATCATGCGCCTTCACTATGGGAGGGAGTGCTAGCCTATAGGCTACAGGTCCCACTCTATCCAAAATTTCAAAGGTTCCACAATAACGAGGTGTTATCTTCTCACAAGCTCCCATTCTCAAGGAGCTTTTCCTGGGTCTAACTTTGAGATACACATGATCCCCTGCTTTGAATTCTCTAGGAGTTATTTTTCTATCTGCATAGCTCTTCTATCTACCCTTGGCTATTTTCAGATTCTCTCTAATTTGAATTACTTATTGTTTCATTTTCTTTAGCATATATAGCCCGATTGTGATTCTTTCCGATATATATTTTTTATTTTTTTACAAGTAAATCCATGTTTCATTTTTAATTGATATGATTATTTTCAAAATAAATCTATAATCATCATTTTTTAAATTATGAATTAATTAAACACTAATTATAATTAATATAAAAAAATTAAATATAATTAAATTTTAAAAAACAAATATGATTATATATATATATATATATTCAACTTGAAAAAAAATACAAATATAATAAAAGATTATAAATATATAAATATAATAAAAAATTATAAATATATATAAATAAATGGTATATATTCAACATTAAAAAAATCAAATATAATTAAACATAAAAAAATATGATACATAAAAATTTTCACATATCAAGATACTAATATCAAAGAAATGATGCTTCTCGATCAGATTAAAGAAGAGTATGACTTATCACATTAAATAAAGTTGTCTATCACATTAAATAAAGTTCATGATGRTCTGGCTTATCACATTAAATAAAGATTAAAGAAGAGTATGACTTATCACATTAAATAAAATTGTCTATCACATTAAATAAAGTTCATGATGATGTGGCTTATCACATTAAATAAAGATTAAAGAAGAGGATGACTTATCACATTAAATAAAGTTGTCTATCACATTAAATAAAGTTCATGATGATCTGGCTTATCACATTAAATAAAGTTGCTTATGGCATAAAATAAAGTTCACGATCCTAATAAGCCTTTGTTATTAGGGCTTATTTCATTAAGGTTATTTTAATCCCGCACAGATTAAAGAAAATTCACATTAAATAATGTTCCATATTTTAATAAGATAAGTGAGACTTTCAAATTATTAGTCAATCATAAAAGATATAAATCAATTTAAATATTTRAAAATAATAATAYAATTTGCTTTGTAATGTTAAACTATATAAAAAAGGCTTATTTCATTAAGATTATTTTAATCCCGTTCAGATTAAAGAAAATTCACATTAAATAATGTTCCATATTTTAATAAGATAAATGAGACTTTCAAATTATTAGTCAATCATAAAAGATATAAATCAATTTAAATATTTGAAAATAATAATATAATTTGCTTTGTAATGTTAAACTATAAAAAAAAAAAAAAAAATTTATCAACTAACAAATTAATAGTTAAACAATAACTTTTTTTTTCAACTAACAAATTAATAATTAATCAATAAACCAATAAAGACTAATAACAATATGAACCAACACACTATTTAATTTTATTATGTTATGAATGTATCACATAGTAATATACATAAATAAAATGTTTACATTAATTTTGAAATAGTAATATACATAAATAAAATGTTTACATTAATTTTGAAATTCTAAATACATATGTGACAATGTAATTCCACAGTACTAAATTAATGTACAATTTATGAATCCTATATACATTCGTGAATACAAATTCACATTTTTAGTGCATCTAAATTTAATTTTTAAAATCAAAATACATTATCTTCACTTAAATTTATACTTTTATACTTTTGAAAACAAACTTATAATAAGACAATAGGAATAGAAATTAACATATTGTCAACAAATTTCCTTGAAATTTAATTGCAATGGAATGGTATTTCGTTTCATATATGTGATTAAGGATATATGTTATTAGAAAAGTAGTTTTTAGTAATAAATTTCAAATAAAATTGATTTTATACTATTTAGGATATTAGAGTAAGATTTAAAAAAGATTTCGATTGGTTAAGAATTCATTTATTTCATTGACATAAGGAAATATTTTAATGACCCAAAACCTAAATACATCTCGTAGGAGTGAAATCTTATCCTCTTATGGACTACTAGTAGATTGTTTTAGATAGTGTGGTTTTCCTCAATTAACTATTATAAGTTGACCCAAATTTAAGAATAGAAATTAGTAATGACTATCTTCACTCTAAATCAACATAATTATAATAAATTTTACAAACTTCAATAAGTAAAAAAATTACTACTCCGTTCATAATTTAATAGGACATAATCTAGACGTCCTAAGTTTTGGATTTTTTCTGGGCATTTTTTCAAACCAATTTTTCTAGAAATCTGGCTAGGAATTGTTGGGATTGTAGATTTGAGTTGTTGAGTCTATATAATGTGAGTGTTCAATAGTTTTTTAGGGTGATGAATCCATTTATGCATTAAAAAATGCAATTTATATAACAAAAAATTGTGATTTCACCAACGATTGTATAATACATGTTTGATTCACTCGATATTGTTTCACTGGTTCTTCTCTCCCACTCGACACACTCATAATTTATCTCATTGGTTCTTCTCTCCCATATTTTTAGAATACCCACTCAATAAACACAAAGGTGGATGAAAAATGAAATACTCACATACAGTCAAGATAGAAGCAAATAATTACCTTGTCACAACTAGTTTCTACAAGAATATTTGGATCACACAACATCCACCCATGACACAATTTTTTATCATAAAATTGAGACACTCTGGAGAAGTAGTTGTTAAATAGTTTCAAAAATAGAGAAATGTGAAATATCACACAATAGAGACTAATAGGGGGAAATGATATCTCATTAATGCTTAGCCTAATAATGGAGAAATGAATACAAGTCTCAAGAATATCCTCATGGGCTTCTACATTTACACATGAGAGTTCTCATGCATTTCTAGGTATACAAATTCCAAATGCTTGAGGAACCTACGAATTGTAACTATAAAAAATCTCCACCTTAACAACAATTTCTTGATACCTTGTTGAACGAATCAATCATCACCTTTTCTTCAAGCCAAGAGAAACAAAACAATGAGCAACTTCTCTAACGATATTGGTTCTGTGAGCATGCCTGCACAGTTTTCTCCAATATGGACTACTCCACCTCCTCTGAATCAACATAACCACAGAATAAATCACTAGAACCACTATAGGTGATACTCATGCTTCTCAGATATCGAAGCACCCATTTACATACTCTTTACATGGTTTGGCCACATGTCCACTGACAACACCAACTTCATGTGAAATATTTGAACATTCCCATTGCAAACATCAACCTTCCTATTGTACTATACATTGGCCATATAATCATTTTCTTCCTTACTACCAAGACATAAACTTGAAGAAAAATTACAATGGAAAGATAAAGGGATATTTATCTGTGTCACAATGTTCAGAATGAACATCATCAATGACAACCACAAATTTCCATTTTTCTCGTCTCTTTGTACTTCTATGTCCAAGATTTGTTTTGTTACTCCTAGATCCTTCATTTGAAACTTCCTAGTTAACTGAGCCTTTAACATGCCAATCTCAACCATGCTTTGCTTGCAACAAGCATATCATCAACAAAACACCAAGATAATGAATATGTTATATACACAATGATCATACTCTTTCCTTAAGAAACTTTGTCTCACCATGAAGGAATCACACATCTTGTACTTTTCCTGGTTACCTTAGGCCATACAATGATTCCTTGAGTTTGCAAACACATCTCCCTTTGAGATCTTGAACAGTTTTTCATGGTACATATCTCTGATAATGATGATTTGTGGACAATAGGATCCCACAATCTCCATCCCTTATTTCCATCACCATGACCAACAAAGATACAAAACTTTGTTCTTTTGACAAAATTCTTTTGACAAAAATCGGCCAAGCTAGCCAAGTGAGCCTTCACCTCTCACCTCTAGGTTGTTCTCAATGGAGTATGTAATCCATGGGTTAAAAAACACGGGCTACCAAAAATCCATGTTCCCGAAACCACGACTCTTGACCTAACTTGCTCCGTCCCCTCCCCCCCCCTTGGGTTTCCCATGACCGAAACGGGCCAAACCTCCCTCAAGTTAGGGTATCCAGGAATACAACATGCTTCCCCCCTATCACCTAAGTCGTCTAGACTTTATCGATGATATTTCAAACCCGAGGTATGCATTCCTAACTAGGGCTTATGATTGTATGCCCACTTAGATATAAAACTCTACCTCAAACCTTGCATTTGAAAACATATGCCTTGCCATTTCTTCGAGTCCGAGTAAGCCCATCAACACTCTGCTTCCATGCTTGAATTGCCATCATCACCACCAGATCTAACTTTTCCTCCTCCAGTAACTCATCATAACGGTCCATGACCATCTCATTTAGGCATTTCGTCAAGAACTTCGCATGCATCCTCCAAATTGTAGAACTTGGCATACATAAGCAATATACCTAAAAGGAAACCTTTCTCTAACCGCTGCCCCACCGACCTTTCTCCTAAGCATACAATAGCCTTTCAAACTCATAGGGTTTTTCCTTCTCATGGACAGAGTGCCAAACCCTCTGTTCCCTTGCAGCAAACTCTCCTTCTGTGTGTGCAAATGAAAGGCTTCCCTCATCTCTCATAGACCTTCACCCAACCTCAACTTTGATACCACTTGTTGAACTTCTGACCTATAAACAAAATTCATGAATAGAGACAAAAATAGAGAAATGTAAAACTTCACACAACAAAGATTAATAGGGGGAAATGATATCTCATTAATGCTCAGCCAAATAATGAAGAAATGAATACAATTCTCAAGAATCTTCTAACGCTTCTCAGAAGCTTCTACATTTACATAAGAGAGTTCTCAAACATTTCCAAACATAGGGAAAGCCAAACACTTAAGAAACCTCCAAATTATAACTCTAAAGATATATGTTGTCACAACCCAACATATTCTTTATACAGATTTATCCTACATGACATGCAAATACAATATCTATGTATTTCTTCAAATTGTTTCATAAAGACAAACCAGAGAAAATAATTCATCAAATAACACGCTAGGAAGAATGTTATCTTATCTTTCGTTATGTAAGACTTTATCTTTCGCGTGCTACATGGAACAGTGCCTGCGGTTATTTTGTGCTACATTCCAAGTTTTGCGTCTGAAGAAAAGCCAGAGTGTATGCTCTGGTTTTATGGGTATCAGAAGAAGAAGCGAAGCGAACTTTCCTCCACCAAATACAATGCACTCCTGGAGTACACCATAATCTTTCGCTCATCCTGTTTTCAGGTATTTCTCTTGTCCTCATGAAATATCTACAGAGAATTGTAGAGAACATATGGCTGGACAATTAGCTGCATCTCGTCCTGCATGCAAACGCCTGATTGTAACTTTGCTATTGCTCTCTGTATTTCATTTGATGCAACGCTTGCACGTACCAAGATTTCAGTAGATGATCTGTTTGGTGTAAGACTGCCTGAGGAACCCCTTATTGGATTGAGAATATATCTTGTGCCCACAGATTCTAGTTATATGCACTAACTATTGCCTGGAATCTGTATGCACAAGACCAATTCTCAATCCAATAAAGGGTTGCTCAGGCAGTCTTACTCTCTTTGCAGTGTCAACAACACAAACAATTGGAAATAGAACCGGTTATGATAGTATCGAGACTTGTCTGATAATGCTAAAAGGCCGGCGAGAACTGGGAAGAGAAACTCCCGGACAAAAAATCTAGAACTGCAAGCAAATCTATTGTTAGTATCAGTCTTTATCAATTGCATTAATAAAAAATGCCAAGGTGCTCAAACCAACCGCCATTGATAGAACTCGTGGACCAGTGAGGTATATTTCGCCAAACATAATCTGAACCCTTCCTTTCAGAAATATTGACTAATGAAGAAGTAGCAGAGGGCTGCGATCATGCCACCTCGGTAAGAGTGGGTGGATTCAAAAGGTCTTCTACATATGAATATGAAAATAAGCTTGCAAGCCTTCCACGACGCTGTGTAGTTTATCTGCCCTAAATAACTTTTTGGAATCATTGTTGCAGTTGTAACTTGCATTATTTAAGGTCATCGCTCCAATTGTAGGTTAGCCCGTCCATATCCTATACAGAACGTGAGGTCCAGGGTGCTTTGCAATATGAACACGCAATTGACTTTGAGGGTGAGCAAGTTTTCAGAGCCAACAAACATGTACCTAAAAGTCAATCTATTAGAAAAAGTAACTACTATGAAAAGACACTTGTGCCCACTCCATTTTAAAAGGACATGAAGATTAGGAGTTAGCTAAGTAAAAAGACTTGTTTTTTAAAAAAAAAAATGGATTTAAATCTGATTAGATTTTTAGAGATAGTCTGAGTTGAAAACTTAATCATTATGAGTTTGATTGAAAACTTTATTTCAGGGTTTTGTACCATTTTAAATTAACCCAAATACTTAAAAAAATCTATTAAAATTCTGGATTGATAAAAAATTTAAAAACTAACCCATGAAAATTCTTCACACCTAATCAATCATCCAAACTGATCATTTTGGAAGTCGAGTGATGGCATTTTGTGAAAAATCAGGTCTACTTCGTCTTGCTCAGAATGGACGCTTCAACTAACCAAGATCCTTATAAGTTATTAGATGGATTTTTGAGTGAGGTAATATAACAAGCGAATTAAAATAAGTTAGGTTTTAAAATTTTAATGTTTTTAATTAAAATTAAATGAAAATTTAAAAATGTTTATAATATAAAAGTTAAAATTGAAAAAGACTAGCAAGCTGTTTGAACTTTTCTATTCTTCCGAGTCCTTAACGCATTCATGATTATGAAGGATGCTTAGCTCTCACATTAATAATAAAAAGTTGGGGTATAATGTCTACAGAATATAAGAAGTTAAATAATAATAAAAAATAAATTTCAATAGTAATAATAAAATGAATTAGTATAGATTTATTTAATGATTAGATTAAACTAAATATAAATTGATTTTAATCTAAGTTTAAACAAATTTTTTAATCCTTTTGAATATGAAATAATGAAAAGTAAAGAAATTATTATTTCATTTATAGATTTCTTCTACATTTAAATATGTGGGAGATGTATAATTCCTTCAATAGTTAACATGAAGTTGATATGTATCATTTAAAAAATATTAATAATAAAAAAATTTCAATGTATACCATAAATAAAATTTCTCTCTCTCTCTCTCTTTATATATATTGGAAGAATATAAGGATACCTATTCAAAGGGGGGGTCCGCGGCTAGGGTTTTCTTGGCCGCAGACCCCTCCCCTCCCCGTGTTTTTCATTTCCTTCTTTTGTCGGTCGGTCTCTTTTCTTCGTTTGTAGTGGGGTTATTTCTCAGATCTGTCCATGATGTGCTCACGTTGGTATGCTGGAGCAGTTGGGAGCTTCGTTCTTCTTATTGCAGTAGTTTAGTTGAGATGGGGGGACTGTTGCTCGCGTTGTCGTTAGAGGAACTGCTCGGTTTTAATTTTTTTGTGTATGAATTCTTATTTTCAGAGGGGATTCATTTTCGTTTGGGCTTCCTGTGGTGGTCTCTTTTGTGCGAAGGATTGTAGGTCCATAGATCTGGAATATTGTGAGGTGATGATGTGGTTTCGATGGAGTGGATCTTTGGGTGATAAGTCTGCGGATCTGGATCTGGTTCTCTTACGCATCTGCCTACTCCCGATTGGTTTCTCCTGGCTCCTCGTGCAATGAGTTGTCCCTCAATGGACTGAGGTTTACTATATGCTCTTTGTCTCGTCTCTGGTTTTGGATAGTGACCGAACCCATCTCCTTGTGAGGTTGGGGCTCGATCTATATTGATGCTCGAACCCTCTTCTAGTTTTGTCTTTTCGTGGAGGCTTTCTCTAGGCACGGATCTGGATCTTTTCATGTTGCAGACCAACATTTTGGGTATTCCTGCGAGGGTGATGTATGGGTTTTTCTCAGATCTGTTTCTCCATGAGAGATCCTTTCTTTTTATGCTCCTTTCTTCGGTTAATCCCTCTGGTTTCTTCGGCTTGTTCAGGGTTTGATGTATACACAACTCTGGCTCCCTTCGGTGGCTGTTGATGTATATCACTTTCTGGTGGGGTTAGTTCCAGAACTTTGAGGTCATATCCTTAGGCGTGCAGTGTGAATTCATCACTTTGAGGTCCTTTGATTGGGCATGCAGTTCTGGGTTTATTTTGCTGCTGGATGGGGTCTTCATTGACGTGGTTGCCTTCTAGTTATGCTACTATGATTTATTCCTCTCTCACCTGGTCCTTCCGAGCTCCATAGTTTGTTTGGATTTCCTGTTTTGGAGAATTTTCTTTGACAATATGTCTTGTACCGAGTTTTCATACTTTTAGGAGTTCCTATCAACTCTTATACTTTCTTCTTTTTGGCTCTCCAGCCAGTTAGTTTGTCCCTTTGGGATTTTTTACCCAGTATTGAGTGGTGTTGTTAGCACCTACATAATGTAATTTGGTTCTCTTTGGATGAATAGAATTACGCTTTTTTTCGAAGGAATATATATATATATATATATGTATGTATGTATGTATGTAACACATTTTATTTGAGATAAACGAAAATACAATACTCATATGCTCTAGGCATGGTTCATAATGGATCATCCAAAGATAGATCTTAGATCTCTTCATAATATTTCTTTATAGTTGTACATCACGATAAATCCACAACCTTCATAATATCAAGTATACGATCTATCATGAAACTGAAATTTAGGGTCGATGGTTTTTCTAGATATGGAGCTCTACTAGGGTTCGATGTTACTCAAGAACTAGGGTTTTTGTAGACCTTGGTCCTCTTCAGTGTTACCTTAGCTCTCTCTTTCAAGAAGTATGATTGTCCTAGCTATGATGTCCAAGGGTGAGGGGCACGAGATCCCTCGTATCGCAATATGGTCGCTGGCGAACTAGTTGGAGCTCAGGGATCGCGACTGACTTTTGAACCACTACCATAACACAAGGATCAAGCATACCATGAGGAGACAAACAAGGGAAAGATGATGGAGGTTAAGGCTGAATCTTCTCATCCAAAGGTGGCTCGGGCATGGGAACCTGACAAATGCATCTCTCAAGATGCAATGACACCAAGCTATGTAGTTAGTTCCATCCGTGTAGGAGAGAACACACAACACATGAGGGATGATGCCCTCATTGGGAAATTTTTGGGGTTGTGGCCCTTAGAACGAGATCTAATAAAATGGATCAATACTTGGTGGAAACCCAAAGGACAATTTGATCTCCAATTAGGGTCTAACAATTTCTTCAATGCAATCTTCCATAATTTGGATGATAAGGACCAAATATTTAAGAACAAGCCAKATTTTTTCAATTCGGTTGGCCTTTATTTGTGATTYTGGTTGGAACGCTTCAACCCAGAAAAAKAAGATTTTACTTAYGCTCTAGCTTGGATCAGACTCTACTCTCTCCCACAAGAATTTTGKCTAGGAGAAATCCTATCTGGGATAGGAAATACTCTAGGAATATTTTTCAAGTTGGTGGAAGCAACACAACTGTGTCGTTATACTTCCTATGATTGGATATCTATTTATATGAACATATSCAAGCCTCTTCCARGATCTATATGTTTAGAATAATAGGATGAGGAATGGAACCAAACCATAGAATACAAGCACATAAACTTCAGATGTAGAAAATGTCATGAGCGTGGTCTTTTATTCAGAGATTGTCCTCTCAATTCACCTCCAAGCTCCACAGTTGTTCTCAATGAAAAAACTAAAGATGGTTTCATCTAGATCCAAGGGAAACGAAGGAAAAATAAATAAAAAGTCATCTTCTGCACCTTCCAAGGCTCCTTCAACTAGTAATGCTTTTGATATCTTGAACCGACTCTTGGATTCTCTTGACCTAGTAGAGGATTCACTTCAGTCCAATAAGGAGAACACTAATGGAAA
>JASDQU010500702.1:60016-84769 GCA_032191745.1 Picea mariana | reverse complement strand
GGGGGGCGGTCAGGCTAGGGATAACGGACGAAGAAGGAAGGCAGGTGTAATGGTGGTGCTTCCGGGTTGAGCTCAGGTGCGAAGCCGAGTGAATTGCCCATGTTATGAAACCACTCCACTCTGCATGCCCACATGGAGGATAGAGGAGGAAGATCTAGGGTAGAGGCATGACCTGTATTATGAGGCAAGTCCAGTGTAATTTTCCTTCTGTGCCCACGCGAGCCACACCCCTGTGCTCTATACCACACAGACCCTCTCTTTGATTTTTCTCTTTGCCTTGGCATCAAGAAGAAACATAGGAGAGGGGGGATGGAAGTGAAATGCAAGAGAATGGACACGAACCAGAGAAGAAAAAATCCCAGGTTGGAGTTGCGAGGAGCTAGGGCTGAGGTGTGAGGATGAGCAAAAGAACTAACCGACACGAAGTATAACCCATAGATCCATAACTTGTGATAGGACTGGCTGAAAGGCCAACCCATCACCTTAACCACGTCTGCGTACTAGAGCACCATCACCATAACAAGGCCTGTGCGAGGGTGATAATGGAGGTGCTATGCCCGGATACTTGAATGCATAGAGTTAAATGTGAACATTGGAGGGCGGGAGTGTGGTGTGCGGTGGCGAGACATGGTGGTGAGTGAGGCCAGGTGTCCTCCCGCCAGTAGAAAGACGCAATGTGCTTGGTCACACCCCATCCAGGGGTTCAAATTTCATTTTTATTAAAAATTAATTAAATTATTTAATTCTTAATGAATGAAGATAATGTTCAAAATATTTTGCAATTAGTTTTTATTATATTCCATTCATTTATTAAATGTATTAATATTTATCTATATCATAATTAGTTAATAACTAGCTATACAATAACATTATTAATTTTTATTATATTTTGTTGACTTGTTAATATTTAATTATATAATAATATTTTTACATGTGTTGTTATTTTGAAATAGGATGTAAGGTGCAAGATTGGATATTGGAGTACATCTAATAATAGTGTATTCTTTTAATCTCCATTCTCTAATAATTTAGTTATTTGAGTATTAATTATGAGATTAAAGATGTTTATATTGTTAGTGGATAAGAAATGTTTAATTAACTGAAATAGATGGTGATCTCTATGGACATTTATCATCATAGGGTTAATGAATAAAATATTTCTATAAATAATAATTCATATTATTTATTTTCTATAAAGTTGTTTATGTTAGATTAATTATTGATTTAAATAATAAACAATAGTAAGTAATAAGTTTAATTTTTGTTAAAATAAGTAATTTTGTATTATTTAAATTTTTTATAAAAATGTTGTTATGTGGATAAGTTTATGAAAAAGCACTTATAACTTTTTTTTTGGTAATAAAATTATTTATTAATTAAATATAAATACAAACTAATTAATAATATTATTATATATTTATTAAATATAAATACAAACTAATGGTGATTCCTATTGGCATTTACCATCCATTGGTAATAGGGATGTGTTAGTTTATTGGATTATGATTACCCATATCTAGTAAATGTTGATGGAAATTTATTTGGAATATAATTTATTTTCAATAATATTATTTATGTCAAATTAATTATTGATTTAAATAATAAAAAATAATAAGTTTAATTTTTTTTAAAATAAATAATTTTATATTATTTAATAATATTATTTATGTTAAATTAACTATTATTTTAAATAATAAAAAATAATAAATTTAATTTTTGTTAAAATAAATAATTTTATATTATTTAAAAAAATTTATATTATTATATGGGTAAACTTATGGTATAATTCTCAGTTAACAAAATTCACTTACAACATTTTTTAATAATAATATTATATATATTAATTAAATATAAATACAAATTAAATAAATTATGTATATATGTATGTATATGAATTGTATTTAGCATTTTTATATTGATAGAAGTTTCAATTAAAGTGTAATTTCATTTCAATGAAGTTGTTTATGTTATATTAATTATTGATTTAAATAATTAAAAATATTGAGTTTAATTGTTGTTAGATTAGTAATTATAGAAGGGGTGGCACTAGGAGGGGGTTATTCTTTATCCCAAAAGAAAACTTGAAACATCTTGTGCTTGTGATCTAGGAAATTTTACCAATAACCAAGTAGAGACATGCTCTTTTTTTAGGGTTTACTTTTAGCTAATGAAACTAGAATTAAGTCGATGATCATCATAGGTGATTCAAGCAAAATCATTGAATTAATGTTCTTGAAATCTACCCCATTTGACAATAGGATTTCATCTATCTTCAACCACTCTCAAGAGGATATCTGTAATCTTCCAAAAGTTTGGTTTTTCCATATTTTGAGGTAGCATAATTAGCAAGGCCACCTCACTAAAAGTGGGGTTGTTAAGGATTAATGGAGGTTTAAACTATCAACCCATACCATAACCTTACATGATTGACCTACCACTATTTGGCATGGCATGATTGAACTAATTGCAGGCCTATCACTTGAACCACTTGACGAGATTTACAAAATCCAAGGCAGGATAATGGAATTTTGCAAGGGAGAAATAAACAATGTAGTCGAGATCAAGGTTAATTCATTTGAAAATTACTTATTAAGAGCCATAGTCATCCTCTGTACGGTCCTCTAGAATTTGTTTTTGTCGGTTTCAACTTTTTTGCATGTCCTGTATATGATTATACACTGGTATTGGCTCTTGGATACCCTTTGTGTGTATTCTTTTTTGTTGTTTTTTGCATTCTAGACTTGTATTTGGCACTCACCACCCTAGTTTTGTGGGTTACAACATTAATAAGTTGTATTTTGGTATTTTGGATTCTTTCTTTTGGGAGTATGGCCTCTTGGCTTTGCCTTGTTCTAGCTTAATAGACCTCAAAAATTTGGGAATTCATGGCATCTTGATAGTGTTGTATGGTGTGTGGAGCAACGTGGTTCTTGTTTCTTTGATGCAAGGATATATTGGGATTATATTTGTTCTTAGTTGGCACCTATGTTCCTTTCTATGTTTCCTGCATGGAATATAGCGAATCTCAATAAATTTGAAGAGTTATTCGAATGCATGAAGAATCTATACAATGTTATATAACTTCCCTCTTCTTGGTTACCTCAAAGGGTCACAAAAAAAAAAGAATTAGTGCACCTGCCACATCGCTACAATTATGCATACTCTTCTTTTATAGTGTTCCTTAACCCTTAAAATTAAAACAAAACCAAGAATATTGAGAATATAATTGCAAAAAAAAAAAAAAAAAGATTAATAAGATGAGTCTATAAACTATTTTTTTGTATTATGATAATGAAATGAAGGAAAAAAATGTTAATTTTCCTCTTAAGGTGGGGCGACGTTTCACTAAGCATAAATCCAAATACACCACACAAGACAAACATTTCATAGTCTCCTATCTCTTTAAATAGATTTTTAATAGAAAAAACCCTAACTACTTGTGGTCCTATCACTAATGGGTACCAACTATTGAGATTATTACTCTAGCACCTAGGTACTTTTTTATCTAGTGATTTCCTTACTACAATTAGACTAACATCTCACACAACAATAATACACTATTGAAATATTCAACTCAATATCATGCAACAAAAGCATAAACTAGGAAACCAAATTAAACACACATGAACACCAATATTTTTAGGTAGATACCCTTGGCAAAACCCCAGAGGGAAAACCAATGTTGGGAATGATTTTATTATGCTATAATTAGGGCTCCCGTAACATGGATAATGGTCCACTTAGAGAAATATAACTGTAAACTAACCTGGAAAGGTTTGACCTGTTGTACAACCAATTTTGCATGTTTTTCTAGGTATCTGTGACTTTCCCTTTTGTGACCCACAAATATCCATGATTGTATCCACTATGACCCACATATGTGTATGAAAAGATATGTACAATCCAATACTCTCCTCTGGCTTCCTTTGACCGAAACCCACCTATGTATGCCTCTGTTCTATATTCTCCTTGATCTATATGGTCTCTAGATGAAAGTCCTTCTTCACCTATCTAAGATATTGGACCACAATCCTTCGTGATCCAATACTCCGTGTGTCAACTCTCTCAACGCAACTCCTGTCAAATGTAAGAAAAATTCCTTATTTTATTCTACACTCTTGAATGACTTCACACTCAGAAAATTCCTTCTTTGCTATCTCTGTGTGAATGTGTCTTCCTCCTTCTCCTCGCCTTACTTTTATAATCATGAGTTAAAATCTATTTCTAATCTCCAAAGTGATATACGATTGAGATCACTTCTCACACTCACTTGCAATTTAGATTACATGATGTGTGCTAAGTACTTTTAGAAAGTTTCTTAAATAACTCAACTAATTAATTACATAATTAAATAAAAGAAATTTACTTTACTAATTCCTTTATTTAAAGTATATTCAAGAGTAGAAGGATTTTGACGATTTGCACACATCTAGACACATAGACCTGTGTGAAAATACCTTTCCGATGCTACCACTAACATCAACACTCCCTCTTAGCAAGGAAGGTATTTCATGAAGAGCCACTTGGAATTGGTTCTTCCTCCGAGTTTGGAACAATGTCACACACGTCATCCTTCATATTGGCATTCCTCCAAACTTTCTTATCAGTTGCTCCTTGAATACTGTAAGTCTTGGAATCGATGACGCTACATATCAATGCCACAAAGTTTAAAAACTGCGTCAAAGATCTGCTCTCCCTCACTGTGCTCCTAGAAGCCTCCTGCTCCTCAACATCCATCAATGTCTCATACCAAATCAGTCTCCTGAAAGAACTGGAAGGGGATAACTCCCTATTCCCCTTTGAAGGTTCATTCCCCACAATGGAATTCTATGAACTCTCCTCATCCTTCGGTTGCTCACCCTTCATATCCTCCTACTCCTCGTCCAGTTTCAATGGCATCGATCAATGATCCAAAATCCCCTTGGATCCTCTTACAAGATGGCCCTGCAACCTGTATAACCTGCCCTACCTGAAACCAATGCTCACTGTTGTGTCATGGATATCTCCCTTTAAACATATGAATACTTTCCCTCTCTTGAAAGTAACTACAAAACCCATGTCCTCCAAAAATGAAACTGAGATAAAGTTCTTCGTTAGTTCTGGTACACACAACACATCTTCCATCTCTAGAAAACGTCATGACTTGAGATGGAACCTGACTGTACTAACTACTTCTACACCACACTTGGCATGAGTTCCAAGCTCCACATGTAAACTTGAGTCTGTATCTAACCAACTAGTGAACAAATCATGTGTCCCCGTCATGTGATGAGAAGAACCACTGTCCAGGTATCACACACTCATTAAGTAGTTGTTGGTAGAGAGGTATGTGATCATTGAGAATTCATTCTCAAACATTGTTGCAAACTCATATAGTTGCATCTCTGTTGATGTTGTTGTCTACATCTTCTCTTGCCTCTTCTTCTTCGGACACTGTGATGCATAGTTCCCAAAATCGTGGCACGTGAAGCACTTGATTTTACTCAAGTCCTTCTTTCCTAGATGTGAGGTTGATTCCTCATTGTTACCCTTCTTGATGGAACCATTTCCTTTTTCCTTCCTTATCTTACTGACAATGTTATAGGATAAATCCGTAAGTGCGGACATAAACCGATCTCCCTAGATCCACCTGGATCTAGAACAAATCAAGACAGAATAATACTCTTTCCCTAGATTTAGATTATTGAATGAACTAGGAGGCAAGAATCATGCACATACCATATGATCGCTTCCTTGGGTCTTTGTTGTTCTAGCTTCGCTCCAATGCTCTTGTGCAGTCAAGACCAGGAAAATACAAACCAATCGAAGTGAAGACAACTCAACATATTCAACAATCAATCTAAATATATGATCAAGGAGTTATATAATAAAGTAGACTTAACTTTATGGGAAAGGGACATATTACTGTATTATATTGATAAAAAGCAAAGCTTACAACCTGAGCCTTGATATTGCAAACCTCCTTTCGATGGCCCTTGGCTCTGACACACACACTTTCTCACTTGTATGAAGAAGATCAACCACCTTTGATAACCTTGCTGGAGTTCTCAGCTACTGTAGCATTAGTCCTTCACACAATCTTTCACAAATTCTCCAATCTCTTCTTAACCTTGTTTTCTTCTAACCTTTTCCATGAGAATCCTCTCAATATATAAGAGGAAATGAATTAGTTACTTAGATAAGAATGATCCCAAAATATCAGGAAAGCAAGTACTTAGACAACCATTCGAATGCCATCTCATCCTTCTAGAAGATTCCCTTCTAGAAGCTTCGAGAATTCATCCTTTTTCCCTTCTTTAGAAAGTGTTCGCACCCTAGCAGTTAGACACAGTGCAAACTTCTCGCACCTTAGCAGTTAGACACAAGTTGAACTTCTCGCATCCTCGCTTAAGGTAGCCTGCGAGAATCATGCATTCTCGCAGGCAAATGTATAGACATCCTACGAACCTTCCTCAAAAATATGATTTCTGGAGAGAGATGAAAGTAACTTTTCTCAGGAAAAAATTCTAATGAAGAGCCTGAGTACACCATCCTTAATACATCATTATGATGACCAAAATAATGGGTAACAGAATGCCCCCCAAATTCTGATATTGGAACGAGTGACAGTCGATAGACTTTGTAAGTTGCATGTGTGTGTCAAGAACCAGGAGCACATCTAGTCGGAAACCTGCGAACAATCAAGGATCTGCAGAGTATCATATATATCAATTCTAAGGTAGGCATTCCCATACTCAGATCACAGACTGACGCCATCGTAGACACAGGTCATGGCCACCAATCATACACTGTGGATCCATGCCGTCAAAATATAGCATAGCCACTTGAATATACTGTGGATCTATGCGAGAAAATTCAAATCAAGATGACATAGTCACGAAACATACATAGTGGATCTATGTGTCGCAAGTTATACATACTCCATCGCAACCTGGATCACAAAGATGATATCCAGGGTCTTCAACCTCATCCCCCAAAGTACGAATCTATCCATGTGATTACATGTGTTGAAGTAGAACATGGTAGAAACCACTTGATTACCGGTCAATGATAAAACCATTAATAAGTGTGAGGGAAATCACCATTGATGTCAATGACTCCCAAGGTACCATAGCACAATCCATCGAATGTGAATAAATGAGTTGATGTCGAACATTCGATGGAATCTTTCGATCAGGGGCCAATGATGTAAACCCACTGTCGAAAGCGATGAAACTTGCCATTGAGGCATGCAAGCTCCAAGGTACTAAATAATTTCTAAGTTTTGATTCCGGATAATGAGTTGAAGTCGATGGAACAAAACTCGTCACAAGAGGGCCTTGATGTATTCCCCATCAATGACACGAAATGAGTAACATAGTTTGAAGGTGAAACAGAGCACTTTGCAAATTGAACTGGACACAGGGAAGGCCGACTCAGAGAGAATGGACAACTGTAGATGGCCGACTCAATATAGGTTTTAGGTGGACTTCTCTTGAACATATGAATGACACGACCAATGATTTGGCAGCATTGACTCAAAGATGACACATGAAATGATCTTGTAATCAATCGAAAGAGAGACAAATGGATTTCCCAAACCGGCTTTAAATGATGAACAGGGGGTGTCATGTTCAAGAGCGACACTTATTGCCAATCAATACGAAGATGAAACATATTCCTTTCCCAAATTTTCCCCACCATTTCTGGCAAGTACCTCTTTATTTTTACACAAGCTTGAAGAGGATCACATATGCTTGTTGATATAAGCTTCTTCGGACGAGTCCCTCGGAGTATATTTAACGAACTCTAAGAAGGAGTGGTTCGGTCCCATCACGGGCCTGTCAATGTTTTTTTAACGAGTTCAGAGATAGTAAACTCTAAGGTTTTTCAAGATTATAGAGTTTGGAAAAACACTTAAAAGAGAACTCTCTCAGTTCCTTTTTCATAAAATAGTCTGAGTAAGATCGAAAAAGAGAAAAATTATCGCTTACCAGACACATACTTCAAATACTTTAGCGAGCGTGAAAATAGCAAGGTCGTTCGACGATCTTTTCATGTTTAGAGAGTCTGAAAAGATATTAAAGAGGACTCCAGGGGGGTTCCTTTTTCATATAACCTTGTTGAGCCTGAAAAAGTGATAAAACTATGCTCGATCACGTTCTCTTGTTTTTACGAGTGTAAGAACGGACAAAAACGATCCTCGAGGTTTTATGTAAAAACCCAAAAAACAATCAAAAAACACACCATGACGAAGAAAAATGTGTCCATACCCTTGTCTTTGGTTATCCTCGTCATCACACCTACAAGTCATTACACTCATCTTGATATTAGTGATTAGGTTTAAACAATAGATAAATATAAAAACCCAAAAATGACATAGTAAAAAGTAACTTAAATGAGTAAATAACCATTTTTACCATATCATTTCACATGTTCACTATTGAACTCAAAAAACTCCTTTTTACCCTCCGAATTCGGCGTTGATTTGCGAGAGCTACAAGAGATCATTCGACGAGCCGTCTGCAGCATTAAGGTAAGACATTCATTCTTGATATCTCCATGGTTTAAATTTTAAATTTCATTGGTTATTTTCTCAGTTTCAAGTTGGTTTTTGAACCCTACATGCGCATAGGCATTCTCGCAGACAACCCATACAGGACCTGCGAGAATGATGCATTCTTGCAGATGAGTCTTGAGCCACCTGCAAGGTGTTCGCACTGGGTAAAAGAGGCGCCTGCGAGAACCGCAATCTCAATTTTTTTTTAAATATTGAGCCAATGAAAAAGATCTATATCATGAATAAAATCATTAATCCTCTTTTTATGTCTCTTGTGCAGGTAAATAGCCACAAACATGGTGCTTGAGTGGTGAGAACAAGAACATGAAGAGGATAACGCAAATGCCGAGAATCATCCACCCACTATAGCTGCATTGAGAGATTGTGGGCTCTTAAAATACTTTCGCATTCCAGGCATGAGGGCCCAGGTCAGACTATTGGAGTATCTAGTCCGTATGTGGGACCCAAATCAACAGGTTTTCATTGTAGGAGATCATACTTTTTCCATAGACATAGAAGACATATACTTTTTGACAGGATTATCCAGGCGTGGGTATTATGTCAGTCTGACCGGCAGTAGAGGTGGTTGCCTCAAGATGAGTGAATATTGCAATCAATACTGTGTACCAGAGGCTAAGAGGAAAAATGGAAAAGTAGCTATCTGGGGGGTACAAGACTTGACCCTCCGCACTATCCTCTTTACTATCGCTCGGATGGCGGAGAGTTCTACTCCTCATATGACATTGCAGGGCTACTTCCACTACGCCATCGAGTGTACTGAACCTCGTGTATTCAACTGGACCGATGCTATGCTTCGCAGTATCAAAATGCAATTAACTAAATGCAGGCGAGGTGAATCGAAAAATTTTGGGTATGGATCTTTACTAATGTCCTTCTTCCTTGAGAGGGTCCCTGTATTTAGACTACAGGCTGAGTGGAACCTACCGGGTCCTAGGGATCCACGCATGCTTAGATGGTGTCGGCTCATGGCCTGGCACGTGGCAAGACCAATCGTCAAATATGACGATATTTTCTTTGACTGGCTCCGTAACCAGATGTTGATGGTCGATGACTATGCCTATGCTGGGTTGGATCTCCGAGGAGATACGGATCTGGCACTGCCTGAGGACGCTCAGTGGGGAGACCTCGGTACACATTTTCTCTTTTTAAATGTTTTTGAATTTTTATCATATTCAAATGTTTTTGTTTTATATTGTTTATCCAAAGACTAACACAAAAATGTTTATTGATAACACATATGTTGGACTGTATAGACCTGCCTGCAGTTCTCCTATCCAAAGGCAAGGAGAGGCAGCAGTAGTAATACCACAGTATGTTGAAGATTATCTGGTGGTGGAACAGAATTTGGAGGGCCTGATAGCAGACATTCCAGATATGACTCTGGAAGAGATTCCACGACGCGATCAACATCACACTGTAGGGGTATCAGCAACTATGGGTCGACTGCTCTGTAGGGTTGCTAGGGCAGTAGTGTGTTACCATGAACGTCATCCATGACGTCACTTTGTAGAAGCTATAAGCTTCAATTTTTGATATTTTGGTCTTCGGACAAACTTTTTGTAAAAACAAAAAACTCTTTTGATCGTTATATACAAATGGCTGCTACCGGTTTACTTTATATTGTGTGAATTTTAATGTGTTTGATTTATAAATGGTTCAAATGTCTGTCTAATACATAATTAGCCAATGCATATGTTAATGAATTAAGACATCTAGGAATATGTTGATATTCAATGTGATCGAAATATCGTTCCAAGAGGCGAATTCGCAAATACACCCTTAACAAAGTAGGACTTCGAATAGAGTAGATATTACTTAGCTGTAGTACTACAAGCTGCAAGTCGAGTCACACAACCAAATGACAAATTCCGAGTGAGATAGCATCAACCAATAATTCAGTCACGGCTCTATACTCTGCAATGTTGTTGGTTGCACGACCAAGACATACACCTTGTAAAGATACAAGTTTGTTTGTTGGGGCATAGATTGCCCACGCAACAGAAGCGAGGTTCCGAGTACTACGGCTAGCACCATCAGCGAAGCCAATATAGGGTAGCGAAGACTCCGACATCTGATAATCAAACACAACGTCACATAAGGGCAGAGACCAGATAACGTCAAAAGCAAACTAAAGTAACACACACAAAGTATGATACATAAAATACAAGTATTTGTGCACAAATGACTTATGCATAATACTTCTTCAAGTACAACCCATTCCTGGGTTCACTCAAAGGGATACCATCGTAATCAACCAACGCATATGCTAATTTTTCCAAAACTCGGTGAACAATATAAGGACCTCGCCACATTGGTTCGAATTTCCCAGCTCTTAAGACATCTCGATCCTTTTCATAAAGAAGAACAAGATCACCTTCAGAGAAAACGCGAGGCTTGACATGCTTGTCATACTGCGCCTTGACACATTTCTTTTGGGCTTCTATTATGAGAGTGGTGTCACGTCGAGTTTCGTCTAATCGCATCAGATACAACAGACGTTCTTCTTCAGCAGAAGTATTGGGTAAGAGTTCGACAGCTAGCTTCAGAGAAGGTATTTTGCATTCTATTGGAAGAATGGCTTCCACACCATAGACCAATCGAAAAGGCGTAAACCCCGTAGAGGATTTGACAGATGTCCGATATGCCCATAATGCCGAAAACAACATTGTGTGCCAGCTTGTTTTATGAATTCCTATCATCCGTCGAAGCATAGTTATAAGAACTTTGTTTATGGCTTCGACCTGGCCATTAGCTTGTGGATAATAGGGTGTTGAGTTCTCATGACAAAGACCCAAATTTTCTATAAGTTCAGACATCATAAAATTCCTAAAATGACTACCGTGATTAGTAACGATAGCTTGAGGAACACCAAAACGAGCTATGACATGGTTAAAAAGAAACAACGCTGCAGTATTTTCAGTATTATCAAATGTTGACATCGCCTCGGCCCATTTTGTAAAGTAATCAACAGCTACAATGATGTAACCATGCCCCCCGGTCGAGTGAGGGTGACATGTCATGAAATCAATGCCCCATTTTGTGAAGGGACCAACTGAGACCAGAGGATGTAGAGGAGCAGGATGCGACTGAATTTTTTGATTGTAGGTCTGGCAGGCATGGCATTTCTAAACGGCAGTAATGCAGTCATTGAACAAGGAAGGCCAAAAATATCCCGCGCGTAAGATCTTCTGGGCAGTAGAATACCCAGACATATGACCACCACATGCTTCGGAATGGCAGTCATTTAGAGCTTTCTCGACTTCATCAAATGTCAGACAACGTCGAAAAACAAAGTCAATTCCCCGACGGTAAAGAGTATCCCCGAGGATGATGTATTGACGTTCTTGATAACGGATGTGACGTCGTTCAGAACTAGACAAAACAGGTCGAAAACTATGGGTTTGGAGATATATAATGATATCCCCATACCAAATATTGTCTGTGCTAATAAGGAAAAGCGATTCATCGAGTAATGAATCTACTACTACATTTTCCATGGCAGAGTGAGGAAAATCACATATCAACTCAGCGAAAACTAAGGATTTCTTAGACGTGGCACGATCGAATTCCAAGTCAAACTCCTGGAGTATGACAATCCACTTGGAGTATTCCCCCCCCAGCAATTGACGTGTCAAAATATGTTGCATGGGGTTGCAATGAGAAATTACAGTAGTTTTCTTTGAGAGGATATAATGCCGAAAACGTTGAACCGCTTGAACAGCAGCCAAGGCCAGTTTTTCAACATGTTGATACTTGATCTCCATGAATGTGAGACTTTGACTCAAGTAATAAATAAGATGTTCATCATGCGCATCATCCTCTTGGACCAGAACCATGCCGATGGTATACTCAGAGGCAGCAAAATAAAGAAAATAATCACGACGATAATCAGGAGGAAAGAGAAGCGGAGCTCGTGTGAGAGATAACTTCAAAGCCTCAAAAGAATTGTTAGCAATAGTATCCCAAACGAAGTCTGAACCTTTCTTTAGTAGCCGGGTAAAACCACGAGTAATCTTGGCGTAATTAGGAATGAAACGATGAAGAAAGTTTGCTTTCCCCTGCAAACTTTGCAACTGACGCAATATAGAAGGAGGAGGGAGATTAAGAATTGCCTCAACCTTAAGTGGATCCACCCTGATCACTTGAAGTGAAACAATGAAACCTAGAAGACGGCCGGATTCTAAGCAAAAAACACATTTATGAGGATTTAAATGAATACGATAGAACCGACAACAAACAAAAATAGCTTGGAGATGAGTGGGGTGATCGACTTGACGTAAAGAATGAGCTGGTAAATCGTCCAAATAGGGTTGAACAATATGCTTTATATCATGAAAAGCATAAGACATAGCACGTTGAAACGTCGCGCCAATGTTATTAAGATCGAAGGGCAGTTTCCTATAGGCAAAAGTACCCCAAGGACAAATAAACGCAGTTTTATGTTGGTCCTTGGGAGCGATGTTAATTTGATTATAGCCGAAGAAACCATCCATGAGAGAGAAGATTTCACTTCCAGCACAGTCATCAACAATTTGGTTGACGAAAGGGGTTGGAAAGTTGTCTTTTGGATAGGCTTTGTTAATATCCCTATAATCAACACATACACGAATACTGCCACCTTTCTTATCAATTGGAACAGGGTTGGAAACCCATTCTGTCAGAGCCACGGGATAAATTAAGCCGGCTTTGAGAAGTTTTTCAACCTCAAGTTTGATAGCCACTGCTTTACGTGGGTGTACAGGACGTAGGCGCTGCCGGATAGGCTTAGCTCTGGGGTATGTCTTTATCTCATGTACAACAATAGAAGGGTCGATACTTGGCATCCCTTCGTAAGTCCAGGCGAATATATCACGAAATTATTTGAACAGAGATGTATAAGTGACAATTTCCTCTGGAGAACATGAAGCTCCAATATGAACATTTTCAACTATCCCAGATTTAACGGATATATAAATGGGAATCGTGGGAGATATATTATTGAGGTTCCCTTCGACAAACACATCATGTGTAGATCCGGGAACGGTCGATATGACAACAACGGTCGATGAAGTCGAAATCTGTTGGTAGTTTTCGAGAGTGTGTTGTTCCAAAAAGAGTATGGAACGATGATGCCCATCGTCCCAAGGGGTGTCTTCCATGACAGACATGATCATCTCGTCAATAGGAAAAACAACACGAAAAGGATAAGGAGACAACTCATCAAGAGAAGAGGTAGAAGGTGTTGTCGATTGAATGGTGTGATAAGCAGACTCAACCGGACTTAACGGCATGACGTCGCTGAAACGAGTGTGATCTCCAAGGTTAGGGACTATCCAAGGGTCGGAAGACACAGGAAGTTCATGAGGTATGATGTAGATCATATTGATAGAGGCTACGGATAGGCATGGAACATCGGGTGGCGGAATGGGAAAAGTACCCATCAATGAAGAGTCTTTTAAAAGGCCGACACCGACATTCTTGTAACCCGGCGGGGTTTTAGCTATAAATGACACGTTGCCAGTACGAGTATCAAAATTAAAGAAGGCAAGTTGGTCAACCATAACAACCTTTCCCTGATGAGGAAAACATACTACACAGAAAAGTGTTGACACAATAGCGCGCATGGAATCTATCTAGCTACGACCAAGCAGAAGATTATAATCAAGGGGAGCATCGAAGACTTCCACTTCAACTTGGACTGTCTTACCTTCTAGAGTAACGGGCAACAATGGAAGAACACCGTAAGGCTTAAAACCAGAGCCATTAAAGGCTTTCAGACTATTTTGTGATTCATTTAAGGGAGGAGAGCCAATGGCTTTCCAACAAGCAAAAGACATCACACACGTAGAGGCACCCTCATCGATAAGAGTTCGACAAATGTTCTTGTCAGAGACAACAACTTGAATTTGAAATGCAAGCTGAGGGGGTAACCTTGGAATATGATCTTCCAAGTCAAAGACTATTAAATTCGTATCTGTTGGGTCAATTCCACCTATAGCTTTCAACAGAGCCTTCCGTTGTGCGGGACAAGACTGAAGGACTTCAAGGGTTGACATCGTTGAATGTGCCTGGGCCAGATCTTCTACAATGTTGTAGTTTTGGGCCGCACGAGGATCAAGATTTAAAGTCGACTTGCAAACAACACCTTTAGGGGGTCGTACGACTGTATCAAGGCTCAGTCTTTCGAGATGAAGAGGACCGTTCGTAGGTGGAGTCGGTGGAGAGAGTTGTACCAAAGCGGAAGGTACATCGTCAACCTTCTCCTTAGATGGAGAATAATCTTTGGCTCTAGTTGCGATTGCAATGTCGTTTTGCTTAAAATCACCAGTACATATCAAAACATATGATGTCGTAGAAGTAGATGGTTGGTCATGGATGACCAACTGAGCCTGTTGTTGAGACAGGAAGGGTTGGGACAAGACTGCTGGTGTAGATGGTTTTGGCGTCCCTTGAAGGAACTTAGTAACTTTAGCACGTCAAGGACAATGCTTCATATAGTGATCGTCACCACAGATAAGGCAAGGGTACCGTGGTTTGCGCTTATCCCGATCTTCAATAGGAGGAGTTTTAGTTTGTTCTGTTGGATTATTATTTTTTCCCTCCTTATTCTTGCCTCTCCCCTTTTTAGATTTATTTTTACCAGTCGGGGTAGATTGAACGACGTTCACCTCAGAGGTTTTACCGGCGGGAGTGGCAGGAGACAGAGCATTTTGAACATTAGAAGATGTAGATTTAGGAGTTGTACTTGAAACATAATGTGAGTGGGTATGGACAGTACCAATCACACCATCAGCTGCATGCGAGGCAGCTGGAGTAGTTGAAGTGCTGGAAGTACTAGGACGGGGTAGTTCAGGTAGCAAATTGTAAAGTGTTCTCATTTGCGAATAAACAAGATCAAGATATTGGGCATGACTGATAGCCTGCTCCTCCGTAACAACACCACCCATGGCAATGTCCTTACCAATTTCGTTCACAAAGGATTTCGTGAACCATTCGGCTAGTAACTGATCAAGGAGTTCAAGTTTAATGAGACGTCATCTCCGTCTCCACTCATGTATATGATCCGAGATGTGAGTGTCTTTAGTTTGTTTAAAGGAAGTTAAAATCTCAATCCCAGTATCATAACGGATTGATAATTGGTAATGTGTAAGAAAAACCATAGCTAGAGTATTGAAATCAGAGAAGAAACCTCGTGGCAATTCAATATACCACTTCACAGCAGACCCTGTAAGGGTTATTTGAAAAAGACGTAGGCGAATAGAGTCATCCATCAAAGAGTTGGATGAACACCATAGATGAAAAGTCATTACGTGGTTGTTCGGGTCCTCTCCCACTTTGCCATCGAATTTAGGAATTTCGGATGGAAGCTTGGCTGGAATAACAGGCCATTGGGGAGAGTGATGAATTTAGAATCCTAGACAAATCAGGCAAATCCAAAGTAGCAATAAAAGGTAACTGTCGATTAACTTGTGGATACTGGTGACTTTGGGGTGGAAGCCCTGTCGGCAAACTAGTAGGACCGTAAGCAGTCTGCCCATATTGGGAAGACCCTGGCCGATTCGATGGTGGTTGGAGAGGATAGTAATTCCAAGGATGGTAACCTTGAGTTTGAGTAGGGACCTGAGGTTGAGTACTGTGACTCTGACCCCAAATAGGATTAGGTATACCTGGATAGGGTTGGCCTATAGTAGGGACAGTTTGTTGCCCCCTAGTATTTTGAGGAAAGTTTTGTAAAATCCGGTTCCAATACTGGGCCAATTCAGGAGGTATGTTTTGTCCAAAAGGTGAGGTTGGTCCCCCTATCGTAGGTTGTGTGCCAACCGAAGGTTGTGTAGTAATTGGATTTTGACCAATAAGATGAAATTGAATCGTACCACCTTGTCCACCAACAGGAATCTACAAATTTGGTGCAACGGTCGGGATAGTGCCACTAGGATTAGGATTGCCAAAAGGAAATTGAGGGAGCATCGGAATAAAACTGGGAATAGAGTGCCTAGGTAAAGGAGGACCACCTGGAGAACCGGCTGGGGTTTGCGGAGGTGTTGGATTGGAAGCATTCAACAAAGCATTCAATGCATGATAATCGGGTGGTAGTGTCGGATTGACCTCAATCATTCGCTGGGTATTGATAGGAGCAAGACTAGCTGTTGTAATTCCGGTTGGAACACTCGTAGTATTTGCAAGATGGGTCATCTCGGCAGGAAGAAAAAAATGATAAGTGGTAGTCTCTGGTGTAGTTTCTGTCTCAGAAAACACTAGAGGGTTGATTTCGTAGACTGTAGGTGACTCAGTACCAAAAAGGACCTGTCGGAAATCACCCGACCAAAAAGGATCTTGGCCTACTATACCAGGAGAAGGCCCAACGATTTATTCAGAAGATGTAACAACTGCTTCTTCAAAAGAATTTAATCGCACAAAAGGTCGTTCACCACAGCGAATGCGATATTCCTCTCTAGTATTGGTAATTTGAAAAGGTTCTAGAGAGTCAGGGGATTCTACTTGTGGTGTGGTGACAACCGGGATGTCACTGGTTTCCACGTGTGGTGGAGTAACAACTGGGACTTCACTCTGACGAGGAGAGCCCTCAGGTGTACTGGTAGGCAAGGTTTGAGAACCGTCCAGATGTTCTGTAGATAAACCTTGCATTCTACATGAACGTCGTGGGGGAGCAATTGTAAACGAGTGACAAGCTTCGCGAGGAAATTCTTAAGGTTAACTGCGAGAAGCAAACAACACGCACTAGTAAAAAAATCTAGGAAACAATTACCAGACAAACAAGACCTTCTAATTTCGAGGCCACTAGTTGGTTATGAAATCCAACGTCGTAACAACGAGATGAGAAGGGGCGGGGCTAGGATGGAAAAGTTACGTTGACGACCTGTTTAACAAACTTATACCCTGGTGCAATCTCCCACATATATTCGTGGGTATACCCTCTAACGAGCCCGAGTGAGTTTGATCAACGTCAATTCCAGGTACCTAGAGAGACAGGCCACTAAGGTCACCACAAACAATAGTACAACCTGGGGGAACAGTCGGCAGTCCGATCCACATGCAAGGGCAGGGTATCTAGCCCGAAATCAACTCAAAAGGATTCCACTCATCATTGTGGATATACCTCGGAGTGACCCCCGTAATATGTGCAATCTCTACACTGATGTCAACAAAGCAGGGTGAGTAACTTTTCCAACACCAATGCGACCTAATGCTTGACCCTTGTGTTAGAAGGGCTTCCCAGGACAATATGTTGCAAATCGAATTTAACACTCCCTAACTCAAGATGCTATTGTGTGTTTTGAGCTTTTGGAGAGTGTATCTCTCTTCCTACTCCAAAGCACTAGCCTAACTAAATTTTGGTGTAAAAGAGCCCTAGAAAAGAGTTACTAGATAGATTTTAGGATTACGCAATGTTTTTAAGAGCTGTTGTTTACTCAAAGGTAACGGAAATGAAACTTGTGTTGTATGACTCTGACCCAATAATGCAAGGATGATAATGAAATGTATCACTTTTCTTTCAATGAATCCTATATATGGGAGAGAGAGAAGTTTTCTAAATCAACCACGAACTATATGCAAAATTTCCTTTCAAATGTTAATGCAAGCAATCAGTTATCAAATGACTAACCTCTATGTTTTTTTTTTTCAAAGCTTTAACAATCTCTAAAATTTGATTTTCAATGTTTTGTAAATGACAAAAAACAATTTGATGAAAGAAAAAATTTGTGTTCACTTTTCAAAAAGAACTCGCACTATATCAATGAGAGAGCAGAAAATCAAATCATAAAGAATCAAGCAATAACAACCCAATCAACTCTTTCAATGAAAGCAAAAATACAAAGAAAACCAAATAGTCTTCTCAATGCAAATGAAAATGTGCTTTCAAACAATTAAGCAAATGAGAAAAACCAAGTAAACCTAACTTTCAACCAATCACTGGATCCCAACAATTCAAACACACTCAGAATCTGAAGTCAGGGAGAATGGTTTTGCCAAGAAGAGTCAAGAAACGAAAGTCAAGTCACCAATGTCAAGAAAAACCTTGAAACCCTAAAATTGTTCGAGCATGCAAACAAAAGTAAGAAATATATCAATCAAAGATCCAAGAAATTCATAAGAGGTATTCCAACTATTCTGGGAAGTCAGAAAGACCAAACCTCAAATTCAAATTTTTTGAAAAAGACTGTTCGCAGGCAAGCAGTATAACACAGTGCGAGAATCTATGATTCTTGCAGGCAACCTTTGAGCAAGGTGCGAGAACCTCGCACTGAACCCTATGAGTAGGGTGCGAACCTGACCAGTTCTCGCAGGCTGCAATGGAACACAGTGCGAGAATTGCTGAACATGTCAAAAAATTTGAAAAATGAAGTAAAATTGCAAAAAGCTTCTGGACTCAGAAGGTCTATTAGGATATCCTGAAGACTCAGAAACTGATAGGACAGGAGAAAAATGAAACCAAAGCAAATGGCCACAGAAAAACACAAAAAAACCACAAAAAAATGGGATTGTTCCCCAGTGGAGTCGCCAATTTTGTTATAGGATAAATCCGTAAGTGTAGACACAAACCGATCTCCCTAGATCCACCTGGATCTAGAACAAATCAAGACAGAATAATACTCTTTTCCTATATTTAGATTATTGAATGAACTAGGAGGCAAGAATCATGAACATGCCATATGATCGCTTCCTTGGGTCTTTGTTGTTCCAGCTTCGCTCCAATGCTCTTGTGCAGTCAAGACCAGGACAATACAAACCAATCGAAGTAAAGACAACTCAACATATTCAACAATCAATGTAAATATATGATCAAGGAGTTATACAATAAGGTAGACTTAACTTTATGGGAAAGGGACATATTACTATATTATATTGATAGAAAGCAAAGATTACAACCTGAGCCTTGATGTTGCAAACCTCCTTTTGATGGCCCTTGGCTCTGACACACACACTAGCTCACTTGTATGAAGAAGATCAACCACCTTTGATAACCTTGCTGGAGTTCTCAGCTGCTGTAGCATCAGTCCTTCACACAATCTTTCACAAATTCTCCAATGTCTTCTTAACCTTGTTTGCTTCTAACCTTTTCCATGAGAATCCTCTCAATATATAGGAGTAAATGAATTATTTACTTAGATAAGAATGATCCCAAAATATCAGGAAAGCCAGTACTTAGACAACCATTCGAATGCCATCTCATCCTTCTAGAAGATTCCCTTCTAGAAGCTTCGAGAATTCATCCTTTTTACCTTTTTTAGAAAGTGTTCGCACCCTAGCAGTTAGACATAGTGCGAACTTATCGCACCCTGGCTTAAGGTAGCCTGCGAGAATCATGCATTCTCGCGGGCAAATGTATAGATAGCCTGTGAACCTTCCTCAAAAATATGATTTTTGAAGAGAGATGAAAGTAACTTTTCTCAGGAAAAAATTCTAATGAAGGGCCTGAGTACACCATCCTTAATACATCATCATGATGACCAAAATCATGGGTAACAGACAAGGGCCATGTTCTCCTCCTCTTCATCTTCCTACTTTTTTCTCTTAGATTCCTCCCAAGTCTCTTCCTGGATGAAATCATCCCAAAGTCTCTGCCAATCTGGAATATTCTCTCGAGAAAAACATCCTTTGAAAAATGGATCCCATGACTTGGGAAGACCATTCAATAACACGTTCATGATATCTACATCCTATGTTTTCTCCCATATGGCTGCAAGTTGATAACACACCTATGTGATCCTCATGAGATAGCTAGTAACATTATATGATCTAGACATATGAACCGATCTGATTTTATTCCTTAATACCATCTTCCTATTCATGTTCTTGATCGGGAATAAACTTAACAAGGCATCAAACATCTCTTTGGTTGTCATCTTCTCATTTAGGTGAGGGATTAGATGATCCTTCACAAAATCTAGGAGGACTCTTTCTGATTTGATCTCCTTATAGTTGTGAGCATCTAAAGTTGTCAGATATGTCGGTGGAGTAACTTCTTTATCCACTAAATCCCAAAGGTCATACTCCTGCAATGCCAAAGTAACTCTTTCTTTCCAAGATAGGAAGTTGGATGTTCCATCCAATTTGTCTTAAACTCTCAATGGTGTTGCTATCATTCCTAAGACCTCATAAACTTCCTTAGAAATAACTTGTTGCTGAAAAAATTCCCATGTATTGATCTGGCTTCCCTTTAGAACATGATATATGATACCATGTTGAAATTATTAATCAATAACCTAGGTACATTGTTCTCTAGTGATTTCCTTACTGCAATCAGATTAGTAACTCACACAACAATAATACACTACTGAAATATTCAACTCAATATCATGCAGCGAAAGAATAAACTAGGAAACCGAATCAATCACACATGAACACCAGTTTTTTTGGGTAGATACCCCTAGAAAAACCTCGAAGGGAAAATCAATGCTGAGAATTATTTTATTAGACTAAAATTAGGGCTCTCGTTAAAAGGATAATGACCCACTGAGAGAAATACAACTGCAGACTAACCTAGAAAGGTTTGACTTGCTATATGACCAATTATGCATGCTTTTCCAAGTATCTACGACTTGTCCTTATGTGACCCATGCATATTCAAAAATGTCTCCACTGTGACCCACGAATGTGTACAAAAATCTTGTGCATAAATCTATGTACAATCCAACAATCTCCTATGGCTTCCTTCGACTAAAACCCACCTGCATATGCCTCCATTCTCTCTTCTCCTTGACATGTATGATTTCTAGATGAAATTCCTTCTTCACCTATCCAAGATATTGAACCATAGTCCTTCATGATCCAATACACTGTGTGTCGACTCTCTCAACACAACTCCTATCAAATGTAAGCAAAATTCCTTCTTTTCTTCTACATTCTTGAATGACTCCACACTAGCAAAATTCCTTCTTTTCTACCTCTGTGTGAATGTGTCTTCCTCCCTCTCCTAGCCTTACTTTTATAATCATGAGTCAGAATATATTTATGATATCCAAAGTGATCTATGTTTGAGATTACTTCACAGACTCACTTGCAATTCAAATTACATGCTGCATGATGAGTACTTTTAGCAAGTTTATTAAATAACTCAACTAATTAATTACATAATTAAATAAACGAAATTTACTTTAATAATTCCTTTAATTAAAGTAAATTCAAGAGTGGAAGGCTTTGGACTATTTCCACACGTCTAGACACATAGACTTGTGCGGAAATACATGTTTGATGCTACCACTAACATCAACACCAACTACCTAGTGGGTCTTATAAAGTGGACCCTTTTACATTAAATAACTATAAACTTCTATCCAATGGGCCTTATTCAAAGAGGATGTCCATATACAAAAATTAACTTACTCATAGGTAGCCTAGAGTAGGCAGGTTAGGGTAGGACCTTAACATGCCCTCCCCCTTTGAAAGCAATGTTGTTCTCAAGGATGAAGATGAGGAAACTGATACATAATCATGGTTAGTTCTCATGTGGCATATTTGGGTGACATGTATTTCCACTGGATCATTACTTCATTAATCGTGCACTGGTGTAATTGATGCTCTCTGGTATCCAATATTTCTTCTGGTTGAAGCCAAATGGAGCCTTGTTAATCAATTTTTGGTAAGTTGGTTTTCACCTTTCAGTTCGATCCCACAACCGTTTTTAGACAAGCCACATGAAATACTAGATGAATCTTTGATTGGGATGGAAGGGCCAATTTGTATGCCACTTGTCCAAAGAATTGGATGATTGCACACGGTCCATAGAACTTTGGTGTTAATTTCCAAGGCATTTTTCCTTTGAGTGATGTTTATTTATAGGGTTGGAGGTGAAAAATACACGATCCCCCATTGCAAAAGAATGTTTGAAGTGATGTTGTTCTTCTTGTTGCTTCATTATATTTTGAGCCATAACCAAATTATCCTTTAGTATGCAGAGAATGGATTATTTACTGTGGAGTGTGTGATCCACTGCTTGAACCTTGGAAGTGACCAATAAATATAAAGTGTTTGACAATGATTTTTGGCCATAAACAAGTCATGTAGGGTCATTTTTGTGGATTTATGATAAGAGATATCATACCACCATTTTGCGAGGGGAATCCATTGTGCCCATTGGTGTTGTATTTTAGAGGAAAATCATCTCAAATAAGTTTCTAGGCACTTATTGACTACTTTAGTTTGACCATTTGTTTGGGGGTGATATGAAGTGTTCATTTCCAGTTGGGTAGCTTACAATTTAAATAAATCCTGCAAAAAATTGCTAATGAAGGTAGGATCTTGATATGAGACAATGAAAATGGGCATGCCATGACTTAAAATTTTGATTAAGGAAGACTTGGGTACTTGAGGAGGTGGTAAATGGATGTGGCATGGCACAAAACTTAGCATATTTGGAGAGATAGTTGACTACCACAATTATCATGGATTTGCTTCCCGCCCTACAAAACCCCACTATAAAATCCATAACAATGTTATCCCATATATGTGTTGGAATCAGTAGCAGTTGCAATGCCCTTGGTATCTTTACGATCTTTCCCTTATTTCTTTAATAGGTGTCATAGGTTGCCACAAAATCCTGGATGTCAGTTTGCATTCCCTTACAAAATAATGAGTTATTAGTTCATTCATATGTTTTATGAAATCTAGAGCGACTTTATATAGGTGATGAATGAAATTCCTCTTAAGATATTTGTTTTAAGGAAGAATTGTTTACTATAACAATGTGCCTTTTATAGTGCAACGTATCTTGCTGCCATGTATACCCTTTAGGAGCATTGAAATATTCCTGAAGCTCGTGGATGAGTTGATTGATAGTGTCAATTTGAAACCATTATTTCTTTCTCAAGCCAACTTGAAATGACTAAATAAAAGGAAAAGAGGGATCCATCCTCCTCTAATTACTCGAATAAGGCATCAACTACCACATTATCATTACCCTTCTTATAGATAATCCCATAATCATATCCTAGTTGTTCGGTATGTGTTATATTATTTTGACAATTGGCCTCATGCACTGTACATTGTGCCATGGGGGTTGGTAGGCCTCCCTTGTCTGGCGGTTTGGGTGTGGAGCCCTTGAATTTTTTTTGGGGGATGTTTTTGGTTCGCTTTTGGCCAATAAGTTTTTGGCCCATTTCAATATAATTTTAGTTAAGGAATCTAATCCGGGTTGATGGATTAGGGATTTGTATTCCACATAATCATACATATTGTATTGTAAATGGTGAAGTTAATACAGGGAGAGTTAGAGATGTGGCTCTAAACATTTTTTGTTTTTCCTGGTTAAGGGTTTCCAAGGTAAATTTTTTAGTACTATATGTGAATGCTATTGTTTTGTTTCTATTTTATAAAGAATATATGTGTGAATTGTTGTATTGTGAAGGTTTAAAACTTACACTAGAAACTTGGTGACCCACTTATGCTTCCCTGGTGAGAATAACCTTTGTTTGAGAAAGTACTTCAAACTATGATTTTTAGTCTTGATATGGAAATGTTTCCTTCTGAGATATGGATGCTAGGCCTCTACTACATGCATGATGGCCATTATATATTTATAATATGTGGATTTAACCTAATTACGGTCACATAACTTCTTATTGGTGAATTACAAAGGCTTCCCTTCTTGCATCAATATTGCTCCAAGACTTCTTCCCGAGGCATCACATTTGAAGGTAAAAGTATTAGTAAAATCCAACAGTGCTAATAATGGAGTTGTGTAATTGAAATCCTTTAAATATGAGAAGGCTTGTTAAAACACCTCACTGCAAAAATAGGCATTCTTTTTTAGTAGCAAGGTTAAGGGAGAAACAATTTTTCCATAATTTTCACAAACTTCCTATAGTAGCTTGTAAGTTCTAAGAATCAACATAAGATCTTTAGGGTCTTGGGATGGGGCCAATATTGATTTTTTATGATAAATTCATACTACCCCTTGACTCAAAATGTGATCTAAGTATTCAACCTCTAAATCCCCAAAAGCACATTTGTAGCATCTCATGAATAGTTGGTGGTCCTGTAGGAGTTGCAAGGATCTATCAACATGCTCTATGTGGTATTCCCATGTTTGGTTGTATATTGGAATATAGTCAAAGAATACTAGCACAAAATTGCGTAGCGGTAAAATATTGAAGATGGGTAACACTTTTGCTTGTTTTATGAGAATTTTTATTTTATGTTAATAGGTTCTTCAACTTCCGGTAAACAAAAGTATTTTTTTTATTTAGAATTTT